>LUCH01002051.1:22293-66670 GCA_013368495.1 Paragonimus heterotremus
TGAGCACTGCTGCGCGCAGTGGATGTACTCGAAGCGACATCGGATATTTTTTGACCGTATTGGATAATACGCCGGCGATCACGGTCAACCGTTGGGCGATCGGAGTGCTCTTTGTTCGGGGGTACCTTTTCTAACCCACTTCTTCCTGATACGGAAGACAGTAATGCCGCAACTATGAAACTGGTTCTGTTGTATGCCCATAGGATCGTGCCTACCTACTACCTAAGCACTCCTATGCGGTCAGCAGTGCGACATACAATCCTATGAGTGTAACTGCTTTTCGTCTGACTGCTCCTCTTTGGCCTGTCTGACAAGGTTGTACCTGGAAGGACCGGAGCCCTAGTCAGCATAGCCCGCCGGATCAAAACAGTACACAAGCCCGACCACCTCGTCAAGGTAGCAGTATAGGTCGGGGAGGCTAAAAATATCCATACCAACCCGTAAGCCAAACAAAAAATATAGATGTAGAATGCACATGATCAATCACTGAAATCGTCCTCCATATTTAGTCAAATTGGTGTGGATAACCCGCCGGATAAACGGATCACGGCCGCACTTCGCAACAGGTGTGTGAAATGCATCACGGATGTCTGATTGTTTGTTCTCAGCAGAGAGAGTGTTCTATCACGATGACACAGCGAATCTCGATTCACCTGTACAGAATAACTGACTCCGCATAGTATCGCTTTGGATATGTAGTCTCATTGAACAACTCACTTTCCCTTTCCTGTGTCTCCTTACTGGGTGAAGCACACGAGTGGAGCGCTTGAATCGAGTCCCCATGAACGATAACCGTTTCCGCAACATACGCAGAGATATCAAATGGATGTCAAGCTCAACCAGCATATGACCGGACTCAACTGCTCCCAAAAGGCACATACTGTCCCTGCTACTGGCTATCCCACGGAGACGTCTGAAACTACCATTCTTCCGTTGACGGGTTCTCCAAGAGCGTGTAATTTCTGTATCAATTTTCACCACATGACTGACGCAATTTCCATTTTACATATCAGTGGTTTGCCAAAATTGCATTGGTTTGGTCATCCTCGTCACTAGAAAAAGTGCATCGAAAGGCACACTGCTTTGACCTTGGTGAGCATGATTTGGGCAGGTATCGTATTGTGCGATCATACGTGCGGTGAATTATTTTATGCATGTATTCGGATCGAAGGTTGAGGGAAAACTCAGCAACAGATCATTTACATTAATCATCCATCTGTACTGTTTAGTCTGCGAATTAAAGAAGCCGTTCAGGCCTCAAGTATGTGTGAGAATTAGAGTAAAAACAGACGTTTGGTGTGTCACTAAATCCCAACTAGTGCTCGAATAACGGATAAGGAAGTGAGTTAAGTCACGGATAATCAGGTAATGTAACGCGCTTCAGTCGTCACAACGAATCACAATTCGCAGATCGGTAATCGAATTTCGCATAATATAATACGTGTCAAACCATCGAGAAATGCTGTATTCGGCCTAGAGTGGAGTACACAAGAAAAAATCAACTGACTTACAAACAACGAACACCACCTACTACAGGAGTAGAATCAGGAGTGTACGAGGTATTGAAGCAAACCAAGTAGACAAAACAAACAGGCTCGCCAGATAGGGAGCGCATGAACAAAACGGGTTGATTACGGACTCCACGAAGGCAACAAAAGCTAGAACGTTTGCTGCAATGACTATACTACTCGGCAACAGAAAAGTAGTAAAACACGGAGGCTAACAGACGAAGTCAGATGCATGGGCAGTGTCGGGTCAGGAAAATCTTGACCAATCAGAAATACATGTTTCATAGGTTACTCTGCAAAACGGTCTACTCGTAACAGCATGGCCAGACTTCAAATATATGCATCACTAACAGGCACCAACAAAGGCGAAATCCCAATATAGGGCTTCTCTCTAAAACGGAGTGGATGAAAATTCTGCGGGGATGCGAAAGTTGTGATAAGTAGTGAATGCTGTGTAATTCATATCAGTTACATTCCCAACCATTCACGGGACTATACACTGGTTACGCCAGAACAAAACAAAATATATCGGATCGAGATGAGCAGTCAATCTTCGTCCGAAGGAGGTGGGATACCATGTCAATGAGTGAACAGCAGACCATGTTCAATTATAGCAGCGTACCCTAAACTTTTTTAAGGTACCAGCCCTTTGTTTTCTACAAGCAACGTTGTCATTTACTTTAATTTATATATATTACATGAGCGCTGAAATTATAACAGTGACAACCAAACACATCACTCACTACAGTTAAAAAAAATCTAAGCGTATGCTCAAGAGCTAATGTGAGATGGGTCAGTACGGTGTAAACACATTGGCTTATGAACATCGGATTGAACGATATTTGAAATAGTCCACATATCTCACTTCCAAAGATCTTATTCTGCCTAGTTTTCTATCGCCCGCTTCGGGGCACAGAAATATATAACCGACAAATTAAAATAGAAACAATAAAACGTGAAAACTATCTGTAGTTTATTTCAATGAAATAAAACGGAATTCGTGAAGTTATAAATGGAAGAAAAACGATGTAATGCTTGACGTTGTATCACATAAGCCTCTATCAGTAGTAAGCAGCAATAAGCTAGATGAGAACGGATTCAGAACTTCGTTCAGATGAGCACCAACTGAATTCATGGCTAACTGGTTATGCATTACAGTTTCGAGAAGATGTTCGTACTGTCGAGCATTGATGCTAGTTCGTGTTAGGACCGTAGGCAGTAGATTGCCAACCCGATGCCCCAAATATCTGTCCAGCGGGTAGACACAATAATTAAACACGAATGAGAGACATATATGTTGTATGAAATTGGCAACATCACCATCATCATCCACAAGAGTATACCGATGACTGCCTTTAACGGCAAGCCGTCATACAAAAATGATAGAAAAACAGACTAAGAGAGGGGGAATGGTGAAAATACATAAACCTTCCATATCTAGATTCAAATATTCGGTTGTTTAGCCCAAACCTAATGACAACCGGTTATCGCACTGGAAAGGAGTGACAGACAAGTAGTTGGCATCTTCAATACATCATCATTCGGCCACCATAATACATCAATCCTCAAGGATCGTGTGAATGAACTCGCTTGATTGTCACAACCAAATATCCGTTTCTTTACGAGATCGTTTGTCACAAGTCGATATCACTTGGTGCGTAAGAAAGAGGAAGTCAATCATCAAAAAGCCGAAGACAGTTGACAACACAACTTTTGATCGGTCACGTATCGCAGTCGTAGAATTACACTGATCTCACAGTCGCCTTGTACATGCATTCCTAAGTTTCAAAGAGATGTCTAAGTGTCCCCAGAAATGACATAGACTTATGAACACTGGCCAATTCTCGAAAATTCCACTCCTTGTACTTTCGAAATTACTGATAAAGAATCCTACAAATAAGAACCGATCAACAACTTCCGAGTAGACATCCTCATTGACAACAATATCACTGCAGTCGGTAGGGGCATCAGCGAATGTAACAAAAATGTTTCGGACGATTCGGCAACCAGAGGTAGACGCTACCGAACCGAACCAATGTAGCTGTAGCCCATGTGTTGCACATCATGCTTATTAGGGCCTGACCGAGGGCGGAAGACAGGGGACAAGCTGAAATGTAAAGCCAGCACAGAGCGGACAACAAAGATGTCAGTTTTACAGAGCGTAACGCACAAACATTTAAACCTGTTTCGGACGTCCATCAGCTGAAACGGTAAATTCTAATTTTAACGCGTGGTCTTCATACTAGATGCGAGGTAGGATAATCAGGCGGTTTTTACTGTGAGAACAGGGTTGACTGAATTCCCAATTTCTAAATTTCAGCAGACGGCGAACTTTAAGGGGTCTAGCGTCCAAGTGAGAGTGGTCTAGTGAAATAGGATGTTGGGGTGCAAAAAACTGGAATAACAAACAATGAAAACCAGAAGCAGTTTGTAGAGAATGGGATATCCTGAGACAATGCCATTACGAATAATTGCGCACGTTTTGGGGACTATAGAAGAGTTCCTGTAAACTAGACATGAGAAAAGTCCGAGAGTTAAATTGCAAATGATATTGAGCGAGGGGCTAGTAGTATCGTATGGTTGCATGTCCACCTAACCGAATACGGAAGATGGGACGATCCATGTTATACTGTGAAAGAACTGATGAAGAACACCATTAATTCACGATTGTATGTATACCAGGAAGTTGTTTCAAAGATTATACGAAAAGGTGGCAGTGAACTGGAGCTGCCGATTGCTTACGTACCACCAATCCACGATGAATAGTCACAGATGATCAATCCATCGGAGATGCGAGCTGGTTACTATTGAGTATTTGAGTCTTGCGACTCATCTGATCACTATCAGGGTTTTTGTAACCACGGCTCAGAATAATGCTGAAGCCACATACTTTACGTCAAGTGGCTAGCAGCAAAATTCTAAACGAATTCTCATCTTACCTGTAAGGAGAACTTAACACCAATTGTAGAAAACTTAATTCGTAAATGACGCAGTATGGGTTTTCCACCTTTCTTCCAGTACTCAACCTAGAAGACTGAGAGACTACAGTTCGTTAGGCACCTACCGAGTGGTCGGTCAGGCAGGATTAACTATGTATATGTGATCATCACACTGTCAACTTTAGTGTGATAGGTGTGTATGGCGTCAAGATTCAATTCTCTTTGTGGTGAAACACGCAATAATTCGTGAAATATATCCCAGCAAGGCAGAAATATTGAAAACGATTCAAGAAGCCCGTATAACTCAAACACCGTTATGGAGACAATATTTATCTCGCTGGACTACTGCATCGCGATCGGTTTAGCATACAAATAAGCCAGTTCAATTCGCTGCTCCATCGGTAAAAGAAACGTGTTGCTTTGTGCAAGTCCGAAGTTTCCCAAATCTTGGACTCTATAAAAAGGTTGCCTTGGAAGCGATGAAGGCAGTCTCTGGCCCATTAATAGATTAGCATTCGCACACGGGAGCAGCACCAGTCGAATCTGTTTGAAATCGAGGTCATTGTGTGACAACCACACATGCGTGTGACGGCTGAACTTGTGTTCGTGTCGCGTTCTGTGGACGGATGTCTTCTTAAAAAATTGCAAGCCACTTTCGACTTACAATGTAAACAGTCAACTGTGTGACGCCAAAACCGCTTGTCTACAAATTTTCCGGTGGGCAGTGTACACAACGGCGTGCACGTCTATCGCCTAGGCATAACAATAAAAACGGAAATGGTGTCGATCACATGGCAATGGATTCGAACTCCGATTATCTCGAACGTTCCTCTGTCTAGGAATAGCTGGTCTGACAACAATCAGACCCTTGTGAACAGTCCAAAATGACAACTGAGATGAAGTCTAGTATTGGAGACAGAACTTTTACCACAGTCAGACTATGAAAAGCGACTAGCAGGAGGTAAATAATCGCCCTAGTATCCCCCCGCAGGTTGAGCAAAAACGAGAGTGCACATGACCTATGAATGTGAGACGAACATTCACCCCCCCATTACGACAAAAGATGAGCTAGCAGTGGTGATAGTTAGACAAAATCGATTAAATCAATAAAAAGACATGCGTGTATGCATCGTGAATTGATGATTGTAAACCTTTAGCTGGTGATGGTGACAGTAGCTTATGCGCGGCTTTATGCGTGCCAGCTTTCGGTTCAGACATGGCTCGAAGCCAGTTAACAACTTCACAAACACAAACATAGGTAACGGCGAGTAGCAAGCGCTAATGGTGCTGAAAGTACACAGAATCATTGCTGAATCCAATCGGTTTCGTTCAACCCTAAGCACTTCCACATAACGGAAGACAAGCGTGCAGTCTGTGGTCGTGGTGTCAATACCCACTATCAAATATGTCAATATAACGGGACGGAACGCCCTCTTTTAAAAAGTAGACATCCACAAATTGTCCACGACCCGATTGGGTTGTGGTTGCTTCTCAGTATCGAACGCCGAATTAATCTTTGTCGAACGCAGCGAAACTGGACTCTCACAACGCGACAACCGATGGGTGGAAGAAAAAAGGGTACACAACAAAGAACATTTAGATAATCAATACCGGGAAGCAAGTACACTGATTGGAAGCTATGTGCATGTTATGTCTGATCCGCACCAGCTAAACGATGCTAACTACTCTAAACTATTTATACAGTAGCGCAAGTAATTCGGCACATCTCTGAGTAAGTTGATTTGATTCTAACATGGTGTAAATCATTCCACATTTTCTCATACCAGTTATCTGACAAGACTTTATGTTGGACACTCAACTTTACTCAGCGAGATAAGTGAACGTTGTTTGTACATCGAAAACACCATCGTTTGTCAGGCGCTCCTGAACATCATCAGATTGGATAAATCTAAAGCGATCCGTATTGTTAAACGATGAGTTCTAGTCTGTCACCTTCGACTCAGGTGGATCCGTGGGTGTTAACCGGTTAGACAAGAGAGGCAAACAATCAGACAGCGCTATTAAATGACGAAAATACTATAATCATTACGTTCAAGGAACGGCTCGCAGCCTCATTGGCATGAAGTAAAAAGTGATCCAATAAACATCAACTCTAAATCAGAAAAGAACAACCCATGCAAATACACGTGGAGGAAATAGAGGGAGGCAGATGATTAAATTTAAAAAGGGTATTGGCTTAAACAACTGACAATTTGCTTTCTCCAAAACGATGAGACTGGCCGATAAGTAAAAGAAAATACACAACAAGAGACTATCCGTAGTCACAACAATGATACACATGTTTATAAGGTAGTTAATGAGGTACATGCATATTCGCCAGAGTACAGAGAGAGAGAGAAAAAAATAGGATGAGTTACGAAAAAACAGACAACAGCAAGACACTAGGTAAAAGTAAGATTAGGCAAGACGAGAACAAACGGAGACTTACGACATCATCATCACTGATAACGATTTACCACAACGGTGGGGAATGTCATTAACTACCTATTCTTACAGCCCCTTGCATCTAACCGGGATGTCAGAAACGGTCAATCGTGGCAAGCTTTGACGGAAAAGCTTTCACATCCCAAATTTGACGTCAAGCTACTAGGCGAGCAGGGCATAACTAGGCAAGCTATAGACTGGCTTCCGTAAGTAAAACGTGACTGGATCGCCAGAGCTTACGAAACAACATTAATGCATTGTGTCTGCCCGTTCAAAACAAGTACATTTATCAGCCTCATCAAGCGGAATGCGATTTTCCTGCAACAGGCTGCTATCAGCTCCAAGCGGATTGATCATGTCTCGTAACCGAAAAGAACTGCTCAAAATCATTCCGTATAATCACAGACAGAAGTCATACAGGACACAAGTGAGCAAACGCCATACAGGTCATACTTCATCAGGCATACACTAACGCCGAAACAGATCCAAATGCAGGCGAGCTTCTCACCCACTCCCAACCACTACTCAGCACAAAGGATGAAAGCCAGCGCAAACTCACGACGGGCACAAGTTTACAGGTGGAAAAGTCAAAGATTACCAACTGGCATCTCCAACAGTTTGAAAATATATTCCTCGTAGCACTCCCAAGAGTGTGACATTAAGTTTGCGTACGCTGAGTCTTGGACCAAAGTAAATGAGAAAAATGTCATATCCGATAAGATAATCGATCAGAATGCAATCTTATACTTTGTGCAATATGAGAGAGCTCCAGAAGAGGAGAGAAAAGGAGTTGGGTAACCCCACTTTTTCGTCCAAAAACCTCCCTTCACAGAGAAAGCGATTTCATCTAATCAGAAAGAACATGAATCCTCAGAACAGTCTACATGTAATCGTAACAATACTCTCACATGCCCGAATTTTATTCTGTCACGCGCATAGATCACTTAATTATTTTATCTATTATCAGCAATCGTTCTTCAACCTTCTCAATCGAGAATATCAGTAGGTTACCATGTACTACACATATAACCCTCAATTTTTCGTCTTGTTGTATATATGGAATACGTAATAAAACATAAAAAGTGGTGAACGTGCCACCATATGATAAAAAAAGGCTGACGAAAGGAAAAAATGTGGAAGCAAGGGGGGGAATTAAAACGATGCACACAAGGACACGCAACACGAGCATCATTGACTTCTACTTTTCACCACATCAGACAACGTCTTCAACCAATGGTGTTCAGTATCCGTCGGACCCCAGACAGGAAGCCATGAGCACCCTAGTGAAGCAAGCTTCACGATGAGTGTCCTCATATCCCGAACCCAAGTCATGTGCTGACCAGCGGGCTGCCGCTTCTAGTTTAACCCACCACTAACAAACAAACCAGGATGTGGTAGGCGTTGAGTTAACGTTCGTAGGATGTAACCAAGCCAACGAAGCATGTGAGACGAAACCAAAATGCTCAGGGGTCAACAGAGTTTAGCCGTCCCGAACACACCGGCGAACTTCATCAGCGCTGACACAGTATTCCTACCACACGACGCAAATGTTACAGACACCGATAGTCGAAAACGGATAATCTGTGAACATCTTTCAAGTGAATCGACCAGGTTTCGGAGCCGTACAATAGGACTGTCCTTACAGTGGCGTTATACACTCGGCCTTCCACACAAACACTGAGATCACACCGATGCCACAGATGGCGTAAGTTGGCAAATGCCATTTGTACCCTTGCTACGCGATTTGTGATCTCATCAGATATTTCACCAGTGCTGATACAGTTCCTAAGGTGCAAAGGCTTCTTGACTACTTCCAACGGCTCACCACCAAGAGTGAAGGTAGGTGCAGATTTCTGACAATCTTGCAATTGCACCTTGCATTCAGTAGGTACAAAAGTCACCACACTGGTGAACTGGAATTTCTAACCTGGCTAGGATATTCCAGGCTCCCAGTGAGTCTTCGCAGATCAGGGCGATGTCGTCTGCATACTCGAATTCAAGTGTCTAGAAGCGAACCCACACTATCATATTTGCAGTCTATCACGGCACATTCTAGGATCTCATCTACTGCGAAGTTGAACAGGAATGAAGAGACGGAAAAACCCTGCCGTACCTCACTTGAGATGCTAAAAGTGGGGGATACGCTGTCATAAGCCCTAACCCTGCTCTGATTTTGACAGTAAATTGCATCGAGGATGTTCACATATTTCTCACACACACCCTTTTTCGATAGGTAATCCGAGTGCAGCTCCGTCAACCATATCAGAAGCCCCTCTAATTTCTAAGAAGACAACTGTTGAACGTCTGCAGCAATGGCGGAGTTTAAGTATTTAGCGAAGTGTGAAGATGTGATCAATGCAACCATGGTCAGGGCGAAACCCAGCTTACTCCTCACGGATATGTTCTTCATGTGTTTAGTTTAGTCTACGAAGTAAAATGTGTGTAAGCAACTTTGACGCAATATGAAACAGATTAATCCCTCTGTAATTGCACATGAAGTGTGTGAACCCTTTTGAAAACAGGAACAATGTTTGCCAAACCTGAGTCATTCGGAACAACTTCATTGTTCCACAGTTTCTGAAACGCAGCCGTCGGCTCTCTGAGTAAGGCTGGACTTCCATCTACAAAAAAGCAGGAGGAAGTTCCTTTGAATCGGGCGTCTTGTGACGTTTCGGAAATTTGATCTCAAGAAAGACTTCTGTTCCCGAGGATAGAGAAACGTCAACAGACCCATGAGCACAGGCAGAGCCGGAAAAAGTAGCCAATGGAGTGGGTGACCAGTTGAACTGATGTTAGAAGTGACCAGTCCCGCGTCTCAACCGTCGTTTTAGGTTATGAGACGGCTCACTAGTGGCTTCGTAAATCACCTTGTGCACACCTGACTTCCAGCTACTAGTTGTTCGGATAAGATGGAAAAGTTTCCGCAGGTTCCCGGTAGCATCGGCTTGTTGCATCTCGATAGCACGTCATGTACACCAGGCCCCACGATTCTCTCACAGTTGCTTTCAAAGCTCCAAATGAGCAGCCTTCCGAGCTGAGTTGTACTTAACGCTGGATGGAATATTCCAATGAGTATAAAAAAGTTTCAGTGACCCAGCTGTTTACAGCTGAACTAGTAATAGTATCACACGAGTTCTGTCAAGCGCTCCTCCATTTCGTTGTCAATCCAGCGTACTCATCCGGGACTTCGAAACAAATTGACAACCCCGTTATACCCCACCTCATTTGCCCTAAAACCCGATATGATCCAAGGTCTGACTCAAGGTTTGTTGGATTGTACCGGAATATTTCTCCAGCACATCCTTTGCTGTCAGGCAGTCTCAATGTTCAGCTTTATCGACTGAATCAAAGGCTCCTTTTACCGCTTATGGAAACTACGAGTGTTAGTGGCCGCGTCCGCAATCAGCGTTAAATTGAACCTCAACCAGTAAATAGTAGTATTACCGTTTCTACACAAAACAAACTGAGTTCAAATTCAGCACCATGAAACAGACATAGACAGAGATGAAGAAAAAAGTGGCGCGAGGCGTACAACGATAAAAAGGCGACAAATGATGTGTGGCAATTTTACACTGCACGTGATTTTGGAATTTGTTATTTTTTAAAGAATTTTGTTATTACTTTTCACAGAAAAATTCTATAAGAAAAAGTGACGACCGACATGACGACAGTCAAAAATATACGTGCTACTATCCGCGATTTGCAGCCATATCCTTTGATGTCTTCGGGCAACAACTCTTTTGGATCCCAACCGCGAAACTGAACAAAACAAATGGAATTCTTAACAGACGAAAAGCTCATTAGCTTACAGTGTCATGAGCACGACCGCTTCAGCCATGATCACACGTCCTGGAGATTGTGTACAACTGAAGTGATGGCAACGATACACGTAAACATGATCGAACGGAAGCGACAGTTGAACTGTTCACCGACACAACTGGAATATGGCAAAAAAAGCCACCATAGACTAACATCGCCGATTCAGATGGTGATTATCGCAAGGGTTTAAAACTGAAACGGTAATGACATTGACCACCGATCACTTGGACTGCTCAGTTAGCAGCCGCTGAAATACACAGGGAAATTAGAACGTTATTGCTGATATCTGCTAACCCCGTCACAAAGAAGAGGATAGGAGACACTGGGAATCCGTCTGTATCGAATTCACTAAATGGAGACCATCGAAGGCACCGAACAATGCGCCTGAACAAAACGATTTTAATTATGAGCGCACGTGCACTTGTTTGCTGCGTTCATCAGGAGGGTTGTGTTAACTAGCATTCCGAACCGTCCAGGTTCAGCCATTTCAAATAGGTCAAACAAAAGTAGCCAGATGAAAAACAGATCACCTTATATCAATGTACGTCGCATCAGTGAATGCCAACGGCCGCTCACACAGCAAAATACGAATCTATAAGTACACATCAGAACTACATCCACAAGTGAAACACTGCTGTCTTTGGCGTACAGAAGGATGGAGTTACAGAAGGAACCTGATCGCCTAACAGTTGACTGTGATTGTCGGTCGAAAAACCGGCACGAATTCCCACAAGTTTCATGTGGTTTACAATACATCAACTGCATGCAGCAGTAAACGGTATGAGTCATCAATGTCTTATTCGCTGTGAAACCGGTCTCGGTTAATTCCTCAGTATCGAGTAAGTCAGTCTTTTGAGTCGTTGATTCCGGGCAGAGCCACCAATAAATGTCAGAGGCTCCAGGTGGAATCCTCCATTGGTCCAACAGGCCCAATTTCTGAGTCAGAGACTCAATCTGAGATCCCAAATAATAATCTGAAACATGTTCGTGAAAGCAAGACGTCGTCTGTTGAGATGTGAAACGTGCGTACGCGGGTGAATCGAAACAGCACCAAACGGCCAAAAACGATGTACCGCACAGATCGCCACGGAACTCAGTCGTCTCAACACCGATGACGCAGCCTTAGATGAGACAAGGCTAGCAGACTAAGGTAAGTGTTAGCGAGTCCATTTTTCCCCCGTCCGAAACCGCCTCCTTCCTCGAGGAAAGGATTTTATCTAATCACAATGAGTGGAACCGTCCAGAAGTAATGTTGTCTTTTTTTGCCTGTCCGACCTTTATTCCGCTATGCTTAGTGACTTAGTGACCTTAACTATTATTTTCGGTAAATGTCCTTCGATTTTCTGATTGGAAAATGTTTGTAGGTTGCTATACCCCACGTAATTTTCTCCTTGTCGCACACGGTGTTGGGGCAGAACAAAGATGATTTTTGCACCCGTCGTTTGGTTTGTCTTGGGAGCAATTACGGGGACAGTCGCGTTATTTTCGGGACCAACATTTTCGGTGTTAATTACTACGAGACGAATCCGATTTTTGTCAAGCACATTACAATATCGTGGACAAACCAAAGTATTATTTCGAGGGTTTATATCAATAAGCTCCGAAAGGTATGTGCTGGATACATCTTCTACCACATAGGTTACGCGGCAGACGGTGTTCAGGAACAAGACACTTGTCTCGCAGTCGCTGACAGTACGTACACCGCACGGCATCAGCCCTCGAATAATGTCTACCTGCTTGTGACTCGGTCGAGACAAGTCTCCAACGTCTTTCAAAGTTTGTGGTTCAACTGTCTGTCACATCGATGACACAGAAGACCAGTTCTACAGGCGGCTGCCCACCAAAATCCGCTTGACACCGGTGAGTGACCGACTGTTTGTTCTGGATGACTTCAAAGCGCGAGTTGGGTGCGACTCTGTAATTTGTCCGGCAGTCCTCAGACTCCACAACGGTCAATGAGACAAGAGATAGTCTATTCCATCTGTATGCCACTGACTAGTTGGCTATCACAAACATCTTATCTCAGCTGGATGCGAGTGATAAGACGACACGGACTTATTCACCAAACGGTCATCACCATATGCTTAACTACGTGGTCGTGTGACAGCGCGAAATTAACGAAGTATGTAACACGCGAGTGATGCGTGAGGTCGAACGCACCACAATTAGGCTGCTAGGGACAAAACTGTTTATTAATGTTTGTAAGCTTGTTTATATTAAATATTTCAGAGAGCAACAGAAACTGGATGTCAAACAATTGGAGAACCTAAAGATGAAGACGGTAGATCAGTGTGCGCTTGCCAGTGGTATACAAGACGCCCACATATCCATCACCCCATCCTCAAAAAATACATCACATCAGAAGCCACTGAGACGACAGACATCCACTGACAGAAACGTCCGGACTGATTCGACGGCAACATTGCAACTACTATCAGCCTCATACAAGAGAAGAATGAGGCTGAATGAATTCTGACTATTACAACGTTGATTGAAGGGGACCTTAGCGTTCCGCACACTCAACCTGAGGACATCACATCAACCGAACGTCGCTTTTAAAACGCACGACATATGTAAGGAGAAAAATCACATCGTTATTCAACTAATGAACATATCAAACACCAGCAATCATAAGCAAATAACACGTCACAGACGGTAAAAGGATCTTGTTTCGAAAAAGTATAGCAGAAAAGCAGGCTGTAGTAATAAGTAGGGTGACAGATTTGATAACATAGAAGAGACACAATCTGGACCTCAGCTGGATTCAAACCAGCAACAGAAACAGTTGAGCGACGAAGCTTCGCAGCATTGTTGACAGAGTACTTGCCGCGTTTGAGAATACTGTTAACGTTGCTGGTTTGAATCTAGCCAAAACCCGGAATTTTGGCAATTGAGTTTCTTCAGAATAACATGCGTTAAAAATGGGTAAAAAGAGGAACAATCGTTCTAGCGAAGGATAACGTGAACTACGGGTATAATTTGTGGTCAACTCTCGTCCGATCAAGTGTGCGGTCTCATCATTCTCAGCTTTTTACCCTGTCCAAATGTCAAACCAATTAGGACACGCAGGTGCAGGCACTAGGTGCACGAACAATTTGACCTTTGACCAACTGTTACTGCTGATTACTGATAGTGTATTTCAAATACTTGTATGCCAACAATCATGCTCCTATTGACTCACAGATCAAAATGATCATAATGAATACATCCCTGATTAATAAACAATTACTAAATATATAAAACAACCGTTTAGCATAGGTGACTATAGTTTGCCATTACACGACTAATCCAAGAATGGTATCCGTTGCATTTCGTCCACGTCACGTGCTCATACCTAGTGAGTTTATTGACCACACTACGAATTTGGGGAAATCGCCACAAAACATTCACGACACCATCGGAACTATGAATGACAACAGTAATGCTTCAAGACAAAAAACAACTCTGAAAGATGGGAAGTTTTGAAACTGTTGACTGACCATAACACAACCAAAACTGTCTTGTATGTCCAACAATTACAATCTATGTATCGTACTGAACACATTTAAGCTGTCCATACAGGAGAGAATAGGATCGAAAGTGTAGCAATAAATTTGACAGATCAGTGAATACAACTGAAGTATATCTAGCTACATGAGTTCTTGTAGAAGATAAACAAACTGATCGAATTTCCCGCAACAGACTGAAACCAAGAGCAGGTGATGTGTATGGATGCTTGTTACTCTTTATATCAGTTGTGGAAGGTAGTTACTAAACAGTTTCTCACACCGTTGAAATGTTTCGTGTCCATCTGACCTTATATCGATTGACAGTCGTTTGCGGAACTTCGCTAGTAATCTGTGACCCGCTAAGAGAGTTATGCTAAGTGAACAAGCTTCTTTGTAAGGCGTCATTAGGAACGAATCTGTGGTCAAGTAGACAGCAGACTCAATGACATCCTGTGAAACATATACATCAAATGGTCGACTAAAAATGGTAGAAAGTTTGAAACATCCAGTGAGAAAAAAGGCAAATTACGTAGGAAGGTTGTTGTGAGACTTAAATTAGATTCCCCTTAAGAATATATTGGCACAAGATTTGGAGATAGAGCGTTTCTATTCTAGAACTATATATGATGTCTCTGAGTATCCTGACCACCTTGTGGGAAATTGCATAGAATTACTTGACAGATTTTCATGCAGAAAATTTTACGTCTGTTTGGGTTGCACAACGAACCTGATGGATGTAGGATATCCGCACCAAATTTAGTACGAATGAAATCAAACACTTCGGACGTCGTGTTTAACATGGTATTGATAAATGGATTGTGAATAACACAACGTTACGAGCAAGTTGTAATACTCTACGTTTCAACCTTCCTGAGGAAGGCCACCCGAGGTGGTTGAAACGTAGAGTATTACAAATTGTTCGTAACGTTATTATTCTCAGTCCATTTATCTGATGGCTGTAATTGCAGTTATCTGACAACGTTTCAGATGTCCCGTAGTAAACTTCATAGCAGCTTCCCCAGCACCGTCGACCGACTTGCAAAACAGGCTGGCTACTCACGCTATCGCATCGGTCGTGCGGCAACTGTCTTGTTCTATTCTGAGTCGATTTTCTGTTTAAACAAGATCTCTCACAGCCTTTAGGCCACGTGATTTGTGCGAACCAGGAGTCATCATCATGAAACCACTCGGACTGTGCAGTGTACAACGCCCAATGTGTACTTATTCTGCAAGCTGGTTGGTTAATCGATGTACCATGCTAGTGTACATTTGCACCACAAGTAGACAGGCACCTGCACTCTTTCTGAAACATAGTACTTTCGACATGTATTTACAAGAAACACAATCGGTTATGATAGTAGTTCACATTAGTTTATTCAGTTGTATAGCAGATTCATGCGATGATGACAGAACAGTAGACCGAACACAAAAGTGAGTGTGCAGCAGTTAGGGGTGGGATGGTCGAACAGACACTTTGTCCGCCGTTCGGTGGGAACGTTATGGTACGAGAAATCGAGCGAGTAAACAACCGAGACATACAGACAACAATTATGAGAATATAAGCCGAACTCAGAACAAAAACAATATAGTGGGCGTAAAAGAAATGTAAGGAAAAGAGAGGGCAGAAAGTTTAATCAAGCAACGTTTTTACGTGAAAATTTAGAAAAGCTGTTCAATCTCAGTTGTGTTTCTGACAGCAAGAATCAAGATGTGAGTGATGCAGCATACAAAGCAAGTGGTGATTCTGTTCACAAATTGAAACAGCGCATAAGACTATGAGTTGAGCACTTTGAACAGCAGTTAAATTCGCCACCAACATCAAATGGCACTCCTCGAGTACTCTGTAAAAATGAACAGAAATAGTCTCCTTTCACAGCCGGATCACCAGCCGTAATAAAGGAACAGGAGACATTGCTACAAAAGCCTTGGATTATATGATATTAGCTTGGTTAACATTGCCCTCATTTACAAAGGAGGTTTACGTCATGTAGGTGACAGTTATCGAGGAATCACACCTAGGGATATATAAGTCATCCTGTGTTGATCGTCATAGTTTGACTATGCTAATATTAATCTACCCTAACATCCATGTATGCACAACGACTTAGGAAGTCAAACATGACATCAATCAAACTGGGCATTTCAGTAAACAGGAAATAAATCATTCACGAACATATGTTGTGACCTCGAAAGAAGCTTAGCTTGCGAATTCGTCTATTGCACGAACTCCCATACGGGTCATGTGACACATGGGACCACGAACAAGTACACTCATTTGCACAGCTGACGTGCATTCACACACATTGGGTAGCAGTAAGTTGTCATTCGTCCTGGTGGCACTTCTCCCATAGCGCGTACATACTATTCCGACAGTCTCTTCTGATCCGTCGTCTTCCTGACGTTGAGGCTTGCCCTTTTGTTCCTGAAGTCACTTGTGAGTAATATACTACCCACAACGAAACTGCCTGTTATACAACATTCCTATCCCTTCTGAGGTTCCTTGGTTCATCAGCATCTACTGACGAATTCTCTCTGACCGGCGCAGTGCTGCCTCCCAGATTTTTAATCTTCTTCTGGTTCGCCGCGCCGGCATTTCGTGCCAATCACCTAACTCATTGGCATGCACTCGTTTCGTCTCCCCGTCCCTCTTGAGCGTGTATACTGGGCTTCGCCTGGAAATTACCAAATACGGACCTTTCCATTCAGGCAGAAGTTTTCGTGATCCTGAGCCGCTGGCACCCGTGTTCCGATGATCAAGATTTTCTACCCTTTCTCCTAGGTTGAACATTCTAGTTTTGCCGAGCCGTTGAGTTGCGGATTGCTCATTTGTATGTGCCTGAGACGCTTTCAGATTTCCTTTGGCTCTTCCTCTTTCGGCAACCAATTCTTTAATGGAATCGTCGCACTCCGGCCATATTCCAATGCCCTGATCCACCGGAAGTCGAGGGGTATACTACTCACAATGGAACTGCTTGTTATACAACACGGATAAGCTACACAAACACATGTATGGTCAGTAAACGATAGCCGTCCAACCCAAAATAAAAGCTAGTGAGATAGTATACCGAAATCTTAATGGGCGAAATGTGGTGGGCAAGGATAACAAAACACGGTCCACTGTAACTTCGTTGTGAGCCCCTCGAATCATCCACCTCGGTTTTCACCATTCAATAACCGTGTATAATTTTAGAGATGTTCCTACATACCACGTTTATTCCGACCCAATAAGTGGTATACAACAAACGGCAGATAGTAGGAACTGATTATCGTGTTTAAAAAAAACCTACAGTGAGTAAGCCAAGCTAAATAACCCATTCTCGGAAACATTAATTCACCGGTTAACACCAACAGTTTCGACAGTATCGAAGACACTTGTGCTTGTGACCTGACCTTTACGGCTACTTTGGTGTGGTGGTCAGGCTTGTTTGCTGTGTTCATCAGGAGGGTTGTGTTACTAACACTCCGAACCGTCCAGGTTCAGCCATTTCAAATAGGTCAAACAAAAGTAGCCAGATGAAAAACAAATCACCTTATATCAATGTACGTCGCACCAGTGAATGCCAACGGGCGCTTACACAGCAAAATACGAATCTATAAGTACACATCAGAACTACATCCACAAGTGAAACACTGCTGTCTTTGGCGTACAGAAGGATGGAGTTACAGAAGGAACCTGATCGCCTAACAGTTGACTGTGATTGTCGGTCGAAAAACCGGCACGAATTCCCACAAGTTTCATGTGGTTTACAATACATCAACTGCATGCAGCAGTAAACGGTATGAGTCATCAATGTCTTATTCGCTGTGAAACCGGTCTCGGTTAATTCCTCAGTATCGAGTAAATCAGCCTTTTGAGTCGGTGATTCCGGGTAGAGCCTCTAAGAAAATCCTCTATCCTGTTGCCTCCCAGGTCAGATTGTTGAGTCAGAAGCTCCGGGTGGGATCCCCCTCAAATTTTGTTTTTTTTGTCCTGCGCGTTGAATTATCGAATTCGACGTTCCATGTGAGTGGCCTTGAGCAACTTGGAGAGGTGAATGTCTACAGATGATGCTGTCTGCCAGAACATGAAACGTTCGTACGGTGCTTGATCGACGCAACACCGGAATACCACGCCACATATGCTGAGATAAAAGTGAGCTTCTGCGGCAATGATGTCACAGACTTGAGTGAAACACAGCTTACAGATTAAAGTGAGCTCTGGAAATCAAGTGCTGAGTAAACCTTTTACTGAATGAGTTACTCGATAGAAGATGCTCGGGAGGTCGGTGCTTATCTCGCAGTCACTGATCGTATCAGTTATATGATGAGTGAACCATGCGACACCAACCGTGAAATAATGTTCATGCGTTTTTGACTCGGTAGATGAAAATTTCCTTAGTATTTATGGTCTGTGTAACACAGTTAGTAGAAACAACCGATTCTGTTATCAGTCCTCCACCGCAATTTGCTCGATACCAGAGAGTAACTCAACAATTCTCTCAGACGACTTCAACACACAAGTTGGGCGCCACTCAACGGGAAAGACGGGTATCCTTGGATCTCACGGCATCCGTGCAGTTGCTGCCAACAGTGGTCGTCTGTTTCACTTATTTACTACCCACGAACTGGTTATGGAAAACACCCGTTTCCCGCTGTAAGTGAAAGATATCACGGCGTAAATTAATCCTCAAAGCGGTCAAGACTGTTTAATTACGTGATCGTACGACAGCGCAACATTCGCCAAGTACGCGTTACGCGATCGATGTACGGGGCTCAGGGTAGCATAGGCTTCTCGGGACTAAATTAATTATTCACTTGTGCAAACCTGTTTGGTGCAAATGAGCAGACGTGCAACGCAGTCTGGATGTTAGGCGACTTGGGAACTCCAGGAAGAGGGTTATTTTTAAACGCACTGTCGACGATAGGCTCAAAGACGCCTCCACATCCACTACCCTATATAGTATGTGATAAAATCTTACGGAGCAGCCACTGGAACCGTCGGTACCCAGTGTTAGGAATGCCTTGACCGGTTCGATGACAACAATAGAATTATCTCCAGCGTGATACGAGAGAAGGATGAAGTGTTTGCTGTTTTCAGAAGGAACCCAAGCAATGAGAACAAGAGGTGTTCCGAAACGCACGTCGTTAACTCACTGAACAGCTTCGTGGAATTACGGGTGTCTAATACGAAAGGCAAGATGGACTGATGTAGAGTTACGTTGGAGGTCAGCAACGCAAACAATTCTACGATTCGCCTAAGGCGAGTTACGGTTTGTCTGTGCAGTCTATGAAAGCACCTGTGGACAGAGACTGGCGTTTATCGCAAACAACTGGAGAACACCGTGAAGATCTGGCGTAAACATTTTGGTAGCCAAACGACCTGGTAGAGGTGCACAGGGAAATTGCACAACAATTAAACGGAAAGGCTGTGGATGAATATGGGTTGCCAGAACTTTTGGAGTGTAGGGTCTTAGCTTTGAGACGCGCTACATTCCGGTCGGGTTGCTCCCTCTGAAAACAAGCATCAGTTTCGTAGAGGTTCAGAGATGTCCTCATTGTACCCTTACTCAAGGGTAAGAGGGGAAATTTGACCACGGAAAGTTATCGGGGCATCAGTCTGCTGAAATGAGCTGGAAAAGGTTTTGAAGAATCTTGCTCACTGGACTCAAAACCGAAATAGTGAGGGTGAATACCACTGAGGAGCAATATGGATTTCAGGCCAGTCGCTGTTCCAATGATATGGTGTACGATGCTTATCAGATTCAGGAAAAACGGCGCAAACGCAACAAACCGCTGTACGCCCTCTCTGTAGATATCATCAAGGAGGTTGATTTCGTGATTCCTGAAGCACTGTAGATAGTGCTTGAGGAGTTTGCTGATGAAATTAAGTTGTTACATGCGGATATGAAGGTTAAGGTACAGTCGTATACGTCAACTCCTGATAGTTTGGGTATTGTCATTAGCGTGAAGCACAATTGTGTCTTAACCCTACTCAGATGTGTGGGCCTACATTTGACTGAAATATTAGCGGTCGCTAACCAGCGGTCGGAGGACGGTGTTCAAATAGACTCCCGCACGGATAGTCGTCTGATGAATATTCGACCTTTCAGTGTCCCAAGCTTGCGACATGACACAACCTTCCAGATACTATTGTTCGCAGATGGCAATGCACTATTTGCACATAGTGAAGAACAGCGAAGAATGATTACGGCGGCCACAGCAGAACTGGAGATCAGCGCCTATAAAACATGATCCTTCATTCAGGCTCATCCGAAAGAGAGTGATAATCATACTTTAGAGATTCGAATCAATGAAGAAACTGCAGACAGCTACACGGAATTCTGCTATTTGGGAAGCAACCTAACCGTCGATGCGCCAACAGTCCGTGGCCACGTTTAGTGTTACTTTCAGACGTTATGAAAAATTTGTCTAAAAGAAACGCAGCCTGCAGATGAAAACAAACCGTTTGATTTCATTTTAGTCGTGTTGCCTACGCTGTTGTACGGCAGTAAAATTCGGACGCTATATCAACCGAATGTGTTGTATCTGAGCAGCTCCCAACACTGACCGTGGGATGGACGATGAGATGAACGCATTCCAAACTAGATGCTATACACGCAACGTGAGCAAGCAAAATCTTGGTGGTCAGAAAACGCGATACCAAGATATTATATCCAAGTAGGTCCTTCACGTTGTAATATCGACTTTATGCTTTGGAATGACAGCCTTAAACCGGACCGTGTGAAGAAATACGATCTGGGTGGTCATCTGAAGGTTCGGTGATGAACAGCTGTGTGGCTGCAAATTCAAGCGCGCAGTAGGCAAGGGAATCACAAATGCCACAAGTCGTCGTGACATAATCATATGGGGATGACCGAGTTTATGGACACTAATAAAGCAGAGTCGGTCCTGTTGGACTGTTCAAGATGGAGTTTGCGCAGTGTGTGCGATGACTTCAGGTGGCGTTATTCAGAGAAGAAATTCACAGCTGCAACGATATAAATGAAAGAGTGCTCTCTCAAACGGACTTCGTATGCAGAAAGCGACATTCAACGTCCGGTCGTGGCAAGCAGACGCACTATTGAAGAGCTCTAGTAATAGAAAAAATTGAGCTTACAGATACCTCTAACGGAAGGGTCGGCTGAGAAGCTGACTTGATTGAGTTTGAAGGTGACTGACGTTCAGTTTGTCTTCTGTGGCAATTCTTTCCCGGTCAGTGGTGATTGTATTCTGTGCAAGGAATCCGCTCCGAGGAAGCACTCATCGATATTTTTCATCGCTGCCTCAGTATAAAAATTCAGTGAAACCGACTTTGTTTTAACAAACCCACATTGACAAATTGACAGGAAACAAACGAGGTTCATCGCAACCAGTCTGGAAATATTGGTCTAAAGTATAGTAAACTTTTGACTTAATCAACACAGTAGTTAGGGAGAGTAATCACAAGTATAGTCGTCAACTGGTCGAAGATGCAGAGCATTCGTTCAAATAGCCGTACAACCTGATTCCGTCATACGGACTACGGTCCACTGGTCGTGGACGAATAAGGTTGTCAAGGGAGAAGAAAACCCGAGAAACATAAACTATAAGGAGTTTAAGACAGTATGACTTGAACGAATAAAAACAAGTCGGAACAACCTGCGTACACAACATCTAATTGTACAATGTTCACGCAATTACGCTTCAGTTTAAAGTCAAGGATAAGCAACGGAGCAAACACGCCCTGATCACAAAGCTTGACAATAGACTGCACACAGATGGAACGCCGTGATCCACTGAAATTCAAGCACATGTACAATGTTGACTGAACCAGCACCCCCACTTTACCCTGCAATGATTCTACCAAGCTTAACTAAACACTGTGGAGCAGCGTGAACAAGAAAGAAGGATATCCACCTTCTAGACGGACGTTCTCCCAGGTGCAGGCATAAAAATCTTACTCGGATAGGTGGAATGTGTCCAACATCTTGCGTGTTACACCATGTATCACACACACAGCTGTGTGCTAGCGTTCTAGTGTGACTGAAGTGCGCATCTGCTACGTATTCGATTGAACATGTGTGAGTGACTGCCATATCAAATTGATGTCAATTCCAGCAGAAGAAGAAAAAAACAAAGTAGATAGGCACAGTCTAATCGCTGGAGTGAGGCCAACGGAAGCCTCATTTAGATAAGCACGATTCGTCAGGTCCAGAGAGAGAACACTTGCGGTCACGCAACCGGTTAGGCCACATAAGTACGTACTGTCGAGCTGTCGAAAGCCTAGATGGTATGGGTGAGTCTCTAAAGCCAAAAAATTGACATCAAATTGCCTGCTGTGGACTCTCGAACCTAATTTTGATTAATACTTTCAGGATTCCTTGTAAAACGCAAGTGAGCGACTCGGATCGGCCAACGTTCCAGTGTGTAAACAGAGAAGAACACGTTTACCCAAACCAAGAGACCGACACAAACGTAACTGAGGGCACAATGCCGCGAACTATGGTCATAGCAGAACAGTAACAAATAATATTGTATAGCCAACCTTGTCCCAGTTGCAACAAAAGGAGTTCAGTCATCCACAAATTCAAACGAATGACACGCAACTCCTTCATGAGCAACGAGCGAACAACTGGCTTGAGAATGAAATAGGGGCAGCAAACCGAACGGAAAGCACACCGACTGAAGCAGTCAGGGTTTACTGCACGACCATCTCACAGTGCGAACAACGCAGTCTTCGCATATGCAGGCCTTCGTTTGAAGAATACACACCTAACCAGAGCTGAAAAACCACGTGATCGCTTTGGCATGCACGAGTTGTAAGGATTACGCGGTAGAAATCGGGACCAGTTGACCTCCATAAACTAGTTTTCGGAAGCACAGGGCTCAACTTGCAACTGAACACCGGGGGATCGCGCTACGAATGCGGTCGCATCTCAACACAGTAGAACAACTGGACGCACACAACCGGGACTGATGCAGACCAGAGCGGAGACAGACCGAGTGGTGGACAATCAATAGCAGACATATCGTAGGAGCCAACCTATGGTGGAGGAGGGTAGCAAAACAGCGCATGCGCACGTGCGCGTCACGAACACGTTGTGCACTCGTGCGCGCATACAAACTAACACACACGAACGCGATTTTAAGCACACGCTCGCATACACAAAAAGAAACGAAAATGACCACCACTGAGAGCTTTAAGGACAGGTATACGATAGACAATCAATAACAGACAGGCGCACGCGACCAACAAGAGCCAATCACACAGCGAAAGGCAGACATGCATCGATAAAACACGTCCGTTACGCTCCTGCGTAGAGCGAGCGACAGACCAAGAGGGCTGAAGTTGCCGTGACTTCAGACGTATGCATGCTAGGACAAGGCTGTGCCGGGAAGTGCACATCGAAGCGTGCTCCCGATGCGAGGCCCACAATGGGATGTAAGGCAGATAGTGCATACAAAAAAAAGAGCGGCTTACGTAAGTCAAACCGAGTAGACCGGCCGCGGCGATCACCGATTTCCCGCGTTCGGTTTGTAAATCGGTGTATTTCAGACCAAATAACACCGTCCTCCAGCAATCAAACTTCGGCCGCTCCAAAAGCAACCCGTCTATTCACTCACTACGTTGTCTATTAGGTATATCTCACGCCCATGGGCAAAACAGACGATCAGTTTGTCGACGAAGTGGTTGCAAAAACTTGTTCATGCTTCTGTGGTAATTAAGGCCACCAATAAGTGATCGGTGTTTGACGGTTATGGAGTCTAGCTGAGTGTCAAACCAATGGTCAAGTGTGAATGGGGTTTACTCGTGAATGTTTGCTTTGTCCGTCACAGATGAATACCTGCTTTGATTGAGGTCAGCAGACGCGCTAAAGATGTAACGACGGGGATTACTAATGTTGTTTGTTGTCACGTCCTCTAACATACTGGATTCATGATAAACGATTGGTGAGACAAAATGGAAACATCAACAACTCGCAACATACGGTTTCCAGTCAATCTAGTGAATTGGGGGGTAACAGGAGCTCAAGGTATTAATGATCGGGAAAGATCGTGCCATAGTTCTTCCAAGTTTGCCACTTGGACCACAGCTACAACTGCAAAACCATATCCAGAAAGAAAATAAATCTCAAAAATCTGGTCGGCGAGGGATGCTTTCATAATTCTTGACCTTGCCACACAGTGTTAATTATAAAATGCCTCCCTCTTTCAGTGGACATATTCAAATCAAGCGACATCCATTTTAAATCACAACCTGTTGCCCAGAAAAAGGAAGTCCTCTATATCCATTGTTTAATCGTCGATTACTGCTCTGTTATTAATGAGAACAACCTCCACTGTTCATCTTATACTTTTCGTGAAATCATCGAAGCAACGCTGAGAGAGTTTATTCTGTGTTGATGAGAACATGTTCCGAACGTAACAGGCTTCCAATACTGTGGTCTCCGTTGATGTTGCAACCCAACCAATTCAAAGTATTCAGTCGGATTAAAATCTGGTGACCAGAGTGAGGCTCGAACACCTTTTGAGATAAAAAGAAATTCATGTGCCTTCCAGCGCATGCGTTGCACTACGTTGTCCTTTTGTCAGATTCAATCGTTGCGGTCGTTAATAACTTGAAGCAGATGACTCCAAACTATTTAATGTATCTGAGGATTACTAGCTCGATTCCCCCGTTCGTCCGAATGACACTACATATGGATAGATTCACGAGTGCTTTGGACAGCAGGTAGGGTCAACGATGACCTAAATCAATCGCCATTACATCGCGACATCCAGGAACGACCAACTTGTGTGTGAAAGGTAAACCTAGACTTATCGGTCCAGACTTGATCCCACTGTCACAGAATGCAAAAGCAGTAGTTGTCGATGCTTTTCGGCTAGCACTGGAACAGACAGGAGCTCGGAAAGCATTCTGATTTCATAAGTCCATCTGATTGTAGTCCACATCGATGCACGAAAAGCATTAAATCGAGGTAGCTTTGGAACTGTTCTAAACTGCCTCGTTCTAACCGAAAACGGTGGACGCCCATGACCTTGTTCTCTACGGTTGATATTCCTAGTTGTAAGATAGCAGGACATCCACTTCTTTATCCTGATTAGAGGAACTTACACAAAATGGGTCATCCAGAGACACTATCTGTCAACCCGAAATAGGCCAAACCCCGTTGCCGAGTAGCTGACCACTGAAAGCAAGAGCTGGCACTTTTTTCAGGCAGTGTATATCGTATACGTATCGAAAGTCAATCTGTGAAATAACGCTGACGGACTCGTGATTTTCATCGTGTAGATTCAGGACCCGTGTGACAGTGGTGTATTTCACACTGTCTGACCCTGCTGCAATCTAGTCAGCCGGGAGTGTCTTGTCGTACATCCTTATCTGACAGGTTATCAGAGGGTGAAAACAAAAGATTTCTTTGGGGTTAGCTGAACCATCGAGTTCATCATGAAGTGACAAAAACTTAGAAACAATTGGAAGTGACCACTACACATGATGCTCTCGTCTAGTCGTAAAAGATTACTACAATGTAGGTGGAACGACAGACAACACTGAATGTTTTTTGGATTGCAATTTGGAACACAGTTTTGAAAAACGCTCTTCTCATTTCTTAAGAATAACCGGAAATAATAGTTTCAAGTACTACCTGCACAGTAGTGTCAGACGCCCGTTTTGCAAGCAACTACAAGCTAGTCAACAACATTCAGTGTGATTAACTGAACTTTTCCGTCAGAGGCAGGCAAACAGAAACACCAGCTGTATGCCTCGTTTAATCGTCGAACGACCCTCCCATGTTCGCTTGACTGATGCAAGCACAGTGATCTGCTTCCACTGTGTTTAAAAAATACTGTATAGGCAATGCCACAGCGCCACTCTGCGTAATTCGTTGAACCAGAACACGAGGTTATGAAATAAAGTCACTCGTTTGGAAGTTCTCACAGTTCACTGTTTAGAGAGATGGGACTGTGATAAGGCTTGCCCTGCTGACTTGATTGCACCAAGGTCGTATCACACCTACACTGAAACTGCATAGATATAATCGCGTGTGTGATTGTGTTAGTTTGTAGATTGACCTGCGAAATATACAGTGTACGCACAGTGATAAGAATAGCGCCAAACACGGACTGCTGCTCATTTCAGCTGCATCCATATCAACACGTACGAAAGCTGTGAGCAGCGGAACAATGGAATTACCGGGGATGAAAGACTATAACCAACAAACTGATCAAACACTATACGCACATTTGTCAACCTATGTAACACTACTGTGTTGCAGAAAGTGCCAAACCAAAGCCTCACAAACTTAAGTTGGAATCTACTGACACGTTTCTGTTAAAAGTCCTCGATGATAGCAAGTTCCACCATAATTTTCGAAATCCCCCCCCTTTAGTTGTTAGCCCTCAAAGTTCTCGTGGATTACAACATTTTCCCATGTTGACTGCCACTCATGGTGTATGCGAGGACTGCAATAAGACTAAGATGGTATGACCGCTGTCTTCTTCGTGGCTATCAGTTATGTGTACATCTTCACTATTAGACATGAAGTTAGACTGTCCGACGTCAAACCGGAGGTTTACTGAAATGCGACACATCACGTGTAAATTGGACAGGGTCAGGCTATGTAAACTTAAACTGGGGAAAACGGAATCATAGGGGTGATCAAAGGTGTGATCGGTCGTTATCTCCTACGATATAATTCAACATTATCGTAGACTGAAAGCCGACCAATTGATGGCAGCGACTGTTGTATAACAGGCAATTTCGTTGTGGGTAGTATATTACTCACAAGCGACTTCAGGAACAAAAGAGCAAGCCTCAACGTCAGGAAGACGATGGATCAGAAGAGACTGTCGGAATAGTGTGTACGCGCTATGGGAGAAGTGCCACCAGGACGAATGACAACTTAATGCTACCCAATGTGTGTGAATGCACGTCAGCTGTGCAAATGAGTGTACGTGTTCGTGGTCCCATGTGTCACATGACTCGTACGGGAGTTCGTGCAATAGGCAAATTCGCAGGCTAAACGTCTTTTACGGTCACAATGCTACTACATTTAGATAGACTGTTCAATCAAGGGTAGCCATGCTCTTGTTACACGAAATTACATTTGACTAGCTGGAGAGCTGAACTCAGTTTTACGTGCATGTGGGAGTATCGTAGTGGTTAACCGACCAACAACTGTCTCCAATCCTCTATGCGAAGTTATCACTTGCACATCTCGTACAACAACAGAGTGCATAGCTAGGAGGAGGAATGGTTGGAGTCGTCAGTACATATCCCAATCACCTCGGTCTAGATAATAGGGGAAATACGAAGAACGAACTGACTTGACACTGGTTACCAAGCATTCGCTTCTCAACCAGGTTACCGATTCGCTGTTGGTGGCTATACATATACAGTGACTTCAGGTTAATTCGTCTTTCTTTAGGGTTCCGAAAAAAGACAGTGAATTGCTTTAAAGAAGTCCTTGTCCACCACTGAGCCTAATTCATAAACGGTCACTTCCCTAAATTGTCGATAGTTATTGCATCATGTGAAATGCACTTGTTACTTAGTCACCTGACACGGTCAGTGGCGTGATCAGGAAAGCAATTCATGCCTGGTCATTTGATTGGAGTTAGGCAGTGTGGTGCGTATGAGTGTGATGTCTGTGTAAACTTGCTTCATCGCGTGATGCGACTGCTAACGTATCAGTGCGTTCGGTGAACGAGTAAATGTGTGAATACATGTGATCAAGCGAAGTGAGTTGTACTCAAATCCCGTTAATAAGTTCAATTATTAACACTGGGTTTCTGATGGATCCCAGTGAGTTGAGTCGAGCTCGACAAGCCACCTTTGTCTCTGACCGTGTAGCGTGAACACTCAGTAGGAAGCGCGACAATTAGTTTTTCAAGTCAGTTACAGCGAAGGCACATATAGTGAAGAAAACATGTTGATGTTATGAAGAAGCAAATGGTTGAGGAATCAAAGACTGGACAAAAGAATGAACAAACGTTGTCAAGCACACTTACACAGTACATTCATAATGAGGAGAGATAATACCCACTCACATTCATACAAAAGAGAAAGTGTGAGACAATGTATCTATTGAGCAGATACCATTTCTTGGTTGCAGAAAACGCGACTCTAAAAAATTCATTTCATTAACGAACGTAATATTGACGAAAACTAACGGCATTGTTGCTCGCGAACAAATCCGCTTATAGGATCCAAATGACTGAGGGATTCAAGACGCTGATTCCATAAGGGAATTAAAATGACTGATCAACATTTCTAGTTTTATCCCAGCTTGCGACTACGTTGCTAGTAATGAGAACTTGCAAATCTCAGAAGCAAAGATAGACGAAGAAACAGAATAGCATGTCAAAAGTTTATCAGAGGAAAATGTTTTAGATATGACTCAATCTGCTGGAGATGCATCTGATGATGAAATATATTAGATAACTCATTCGGTTGCACCGCAGGCGATGTAGATCTTTTGGCAGTATATGGAGCAGCCAAACACCGAGTTCAACTCGGCACAAATATCAGTCAACTGAATCTGAGCATACACTGCGTTTTTAGCCTGGAAACCTCTCATGTAATAGGTTCAAAATACTCAGGAATATGTAAGTACCACAATGCGGAAGACAAGTAACGTGAAGCAACCGCCAGTAATGAGAGCCGAGCAGCACAGAGCTGCCCCATTTATCAACCGCAGGGTAACAAATCGCGCGATCAACACGTGACTTAGCCCGATCAAACAGATAAGTATTAAGTGCTTCATTGATTCATTCATTCACAACGATCGTCAGCCTGACCAGAAGCCTCGGGGTGCTGCTCATCACAAGAATGATGTGAAATAACCTAGAAGAAAGCTTTACCAAAATGAAGAAAAGTGGGTAAAACAAGGGTACGCAGAAGAACAAGAAACGGTAGGATGCAGATATGTCACTACCATGTCGGATAGCGTTTACAGCCAGCGATTTGGATGACTGAGAGGACCCCAGTCAAGCAGACGACATCTACCCACCTTACTCGACGACGTAGTCAAAGCTTCCATACTTCGTGACCATGTCGTTAGTTGGCCACCAGCGGTTTTATCCAATTGTCGGTGGTCCCAGTTAGTAATACTAAATCCTGAAAACGGATTACGTGACTCAACCATCGCAGGTTGCGCAACCTGATTAGACGACCAGTTGATCGCGCATCCCCAGTGTTACGGAATACGCGCCGGCGAACGGTCCGTATTGCTCACGCAATCAATTCACTCGATGTGGGCTAATTGGCGGAGATAACGATGGCCAAACACAAGAAGTCTGTTGATACCTTCGTTCTTCCGAATCACAAGGCAAAATGGAACGCACACAAACATTCTACATCCTTCCTTTCGGCGAAAACCGCAGGTATTTTCAACGACGTGTCTTTGCCATCCTCGCTGATACTTCATTATCAATATTACAAGCTGACGAGATAATGCTATCCAAGTGTGTGAAACTATCAGCGACCTCAAGCAGGTTGTCTGCAACAAAGAACGTCAGTCTTGAAGCAGCACTTCGCGCTTTGAAGATGCGAAGCGTATTTCATACAAACCAATCCGATCATTCACCATCTTTAGCATGATCTGCACGTCTTCGGCAGAGAGACTAAGCAAAACAATGTCATCCGTATACTCCATGTCGGCCAGCGTGGCGCCCAGGAAAAAAAAACGCCAAGTTTATTAGATTTCACAGGCACGTTGTACAGAATGTCGCTCATAACAAAATTGGACGGAAAGAAGGAAACCGAACACCACAGAAGAACGTCCCTAGAAGTGACGAACATCACGGACAGTAGTCCATAAACTTTCACTTTGCTTGCAGAATTGGTAGGTTCGTGTATTTCTCTGAAGTTCATCTAAGAAAGCAGTTCCGTTATACGTTACAAACAACAGGTTTGTGGGTGGCTTTTAATCCTAAAAAGACCACGATCACCGGCTGTTTGTAAGGGCGCCGATGCTCCAAGACCCGTCGCAACGTAAAAACGTGGTCAATGCACCCTTGACTAAATAGAAACTCTTCTTCACGCATACGATTTTTTTTTGGTTTAGTGAGCCGACTTAAAATAAGGCAGATGAGTAACCTGGACACAACAGACACTAGATTGATGCCTCTGTAGTCGTCACAAACTACGAGCACCCTCTGATAAACACCAATCACTAAATATCCCTTCAGTTCTCCAGACAGTCTGGAGTTTTGTCAGTTTTGATACCAACCTCTTCTCATCGTCCTTGAAAAGAGGTGAGTGGAGACCTGTTCAAGGAGTCTTGATACGCTAAATAACCCAAGCCGACAAGGAACACTGTCCTAAGAAAAATGATGTAACTTGCACTTCATTGAGGACATCAGTTAGATTTGAGTTGAGTTCCACATAAATAAAACTTAAACGGAACAAAGTTAGCTAAGTTTTCGACCACAGGACGTTTGGTATCATGCGAAACACTACGTCACATGTTAGGTTTGAACCTACGTGACTACCAGTTACAACTATCGTGCTATCTTAAGCATAGCAACCAGTGTGGAAAAAAGAACCATGGTACAATATAACCATCAAGCTTGATATGAACAACGAAGCACACTTACGGATATGATTCACTTGGGAATGCACAGATGAGGCTCTGCTCTGTTGCAGGGGCGTATTTCCACAGGGCTGAAACAAAGATAGAACCAAATACTAATGCGGTAGGCTAAGTTATCACAATCAATATGCAGACATGTTAAAGTGCTGCCAACCGATGCCAATTCGAAAAGGTACTGTAAAATTTCTATTTGGATGCTGCCAAGTACCGTCAAGAATACGTTCAACCTCATAGAGCATTGAAGTAGTAAAGGTCACGTTAGGCGTTCATGAATCTGTGAGAGTGGTCAATATTCTGTTCACTACGTAAGAGAACTGATAACCAGAAGCTGAGAAAACCAACGCAAAAAGCATTCTCAAGTCACAGTGATCAGAAGAGCAAATGTACTAAACATATAGGTTGGATTATGCAACAAATCAACCTCCGAGGGGCTATCGAGGATCGTTCTTGTATTCGAACAAATCAGTGTCATTACGAATCCAACTTGACAAATAAGTTCATTGAAAAAGAACAGCCACAATGGGGATCAGATGATCAATTTCAAAAAATCCCACTGGGTTTCTGCACAATTCTACAACAACCCCCTGCACGATATTATCACAGTCAATCATTTTTGAATCGTTCAGTGGTTAGATAATGGAATAAAAACCGTGACGAACAACTGTTTTCGATACTTATTCGCGCAAGGACACCAGTTGCTGTGGTCAAAGGTCACACCATCGGTCTGCATGCCCATCCAAACTCCAACCGAGAGCTATGTGGCGTGATGGTGGACAGAGCTCTTTGAGTGACTGACCTATAGATGCTTGGATGTTTTGTAACACTTTACATGGTCCAATGACAATCTGCTAAACCTCTTTGTCTTGCTTATTTATTGTTTTGGTTTCGCTGAATGTATATAATTGTACTCATTCGATGGGCAATTGTTTGTCACGGTTTTTCTTCTATGATTCAACAGGATATTTTGGCATGGTTGGATAACAGTTTGGCGAAGCCCAACAAACTATGAACCCACTGAGTATCAGACAAAAGCAGCGCGACTAGCAGTATGTAGTTGTTTGGAAAAATCCGTAAAGAGGACAAACTGTACGAATCACTAAAGACATTATAGGTACTTGGGAGTGAAATCATTTTGAAACGCAGCAACACTGATTTTTACACTTCTTGCGAATGACCAACGTATTAGTCAATTCTCGACATTTTTATCATGGGGCCATCCAACAGGCGAGGATTCTATAATTGACTGTGAACTCAAACTCCATTTCGACGCATACAGCCTAACTGTTTGGGTTATTCCTACGCCCTATTAATTATCGTCACTCAGGTACATATATGGACGGATTTATCGAGTCCGAACACAATGGTACGCGTGTGCTTACATACCATCAAGACGTACCAACCTATTTTGTTACGTTTATGAGGCTCAGCCAATTCGTCCACGACACAGAGTAAACGTTGTATAGCTGTGCTCTCATTTTCTATAAGTCCATCGGTTAGTTAATGCTGGCTAAAGGAACAAGAAATGATCAAGAAGCGGTGGTTACGGATGACGGAAAAACTTAGAATACCGTCGATAACTAAGAGAAAAAACACAAATCCTTCCTGTACTGTAAGGTCGATAGCAAAGGTGATGAACTCTAACACAAGACACTACAGCTATAAGCTGACTATGTTAGTTTAACTGGCTGCTGAGCGGAGTTTCAGCGACTGAGCATTTACAGTCGTTATCTGTGCTTCCCATTTGGTCTGTGAATTAAGAGAAGGAGCTAACCTTTGGTCTTATGGGCACACAAATCGTACTTCCACAATAATCCACTTTTTGTTTTGGCCTACAGGTTTGGCCGACAAATGCTTGACATAAATATATTTGGTATGAAGCTTTAGGTTGTTTCGTTGATATTTCATTGGTTGATATAAGTAGACACCAGAAGAAGTTGATACGTATCACTAATTCAATGCAACCAGTGAGGTGCGCTTAGTGTCTCGTTCACGCTAACGAATTGGGATTAGCGTTCGGGAAAGGGCCCTTTTTGTGTCAAACAGAGTAAGTAACCGCATACACTTATGAGTACCTTCATTCACAGCTAAAGGTAGCAAAACTGTCGCATAGATATTCTCATCAGCTACCTGATGAAACTGACACGTTTATTCCAATTTAACACTAAAAAACAGATCCACTATAATTTTTGAACGAACCTCATTTACCAAGAACCACCGAATAGTAAATGAAGTTCGTAATTATGCTTACACCGCCACTCAATGAAAATATTTCAAGCATTCTAGCGATACACGTGTTAATTTCATAAAATTTCACATCAAAATGAAAATGTGAAGCGAACCAGATTGATTACGTCCACCTATGTGAGAGTACGGATTCGCATGCGCATATTGCGGCGACCGCGATGATTCTGTTCAAGCGTCTCGTATGCAAAGTCCTTCCAGAGAAAAGGTACATGAATGCGAGTGGATTGGGTGATAACGGCGGTTTGTTTGCAGTTTTGGCGTCCTAATATCAGTTATTTCAATTTATACATGAGTTCCAGTCCAATTATATCAGTTTCTCTCAAATTTAAACTGTGGTAAACCTCCTACCATGGTTGTACGGCAGTTAGGCATCAGTATCAACTGCCTGCGTTTTGCAGTCGAGGATGGCGAAAGGCAGCAAATAGGGTTAACGTGAACAAGAAATAACTTTCGTACTCTCTGGAGCTGATGTTAGGTGGGTGTATACAATTCAAAATAACGGTATCAGAAGCAAGTTGTAAAGAAATGTCGTAGTGGACACGGAAGGAAACTAAACATACAAAGGGTAGAAGGCACAAACAGACCGGCTTTCAATGAAAACACCATAGACGTTAGTAGTGAACGACAAAGAAGTGAATGAGAGGTTATATTGAGTTAGGCTAGGAAAGTGATCTCTGACGAGTTGAAAGCCGATAAAACTAATGAAACTGGCTTGAGGAAAGTCAAGAAGAAAACTCCGTTTGAAAATATTAAATGCATGACTGAAAACCAAAGAAATTTTTCAGACAGCTTCACCGAAGGGAGGAAAAGTGAAGGACTTGAGGAGAATTGGTCTAAGGTGGTCAGGCTTGTGTAACAGATGCACATGATAGAACTCTGCGATTTCAAGTTAGAAACTAGCGAAACGGCAGTCGCCAGGTCTCATTTTGAAACAAGTGTAGCACGGTTTCATCATCAGGCGGTCGCCGGCACGATATACAAAGGGAATGTGTTGGATGAACTCGTCGATACGAAGTCAAGCAATGGTTACCGGAAGGCTACAACTAGCCAATGTCGGCAACTAGAACAAACTAGCACGTCAGAGTAGTGACCAATCCGGATGGCGCTTTGGCGTAGCATCGCATCTTTTTATAACAAGTACTTGAGTAAAACAAGCTACGTAAGTGTTCCACGCGTTAAAACAAGTAAGCTACAAGCTGAACTGAATCAAACACTAGGAAGGCCGAGAATTCGGGAACAACTGTTCTTCTTAATTTCACCGTTGTTTCTTGTTTATGGAATAGCCTAATAAATAAAACTGAGAGTGCTTGGTGTGATGTCTCTAGTTTTCGTCCCGGAAAGTAACAAGTTCTCGACAAGATATTCCATCTCTTTTCTTCTAAGTAGTTACTACAGACGTTCAGAAAAGGATGTTAAATTTATCATACAGAATTTTAGGAGGAAAACAAATGAAAAACGATCGTGTGATTTGTAAACGTTTCACGGTATGCAAATACATCTACGTGCGATATAGTGCTCAAGTCAGTAAACGAAATGATTTCTAGCAATGTGGTAATTACTTCTGAGTTTGTTTTACGTGGTCACCGTAGACGACGTTTCTGACTGTTCTGCTGAGTGTAGTGCGTAGGTGTCTTCTCTCAGACCTCTCGGCCGCTCGAATCGTAGGTTACAGAGGCTATTCGAAAGGGTAGCGCACGTGCATCCGTAAAATTTCTGGTTCTTCTAACAAACTTAATCTCGTCTCATTTTATCTTGGTGTTTTTTCTTCTAGTCCACTCTTCATCAATGTCACGGCGAACGGCCGTTAGAGCTACGTCCTAATCAGACGCATGACTGCTGTGAACGAATTATTGTTTCTGCTAAAGATGACAAGAATAAATTTAATCTAACAGCGAGCCAAGTCGCTAACAGATAAACACTTTCTGTCGTAAATGGATTGATAATTGCAAAAATATCTGAGCGACAGACCGGACATTAGGCGATCGATATTAGTCGCCTGCAGTAATACAATAAAAGGGACTAGTGCATGCGTATGAACCTCCTTACAATCTGTTATCTCAAGCATGCATCATACTGCATCAGCCGTTGCCCTGTCGGTTGTACCCAGCGCAGTGGATAGGTGAATCAGTGTCAGTGATGACCGACATTTTGACTGTTTTATTCTAGCAAGATTCTTTCTATATTTAATCGCCGACAACACCCCCTAAATCGAAGTTAAGTGACTAGTTCCGGTGAGCAGGTTGCGGGATTTTCAATCGTTTTAGTTCTCTAGACGAACTATACGGACCTCCTGTAAGATCCAATCAGCTGCTTAAATCCCGAGCGTCAATTAACAAAAGGTGCTAAAAGGGTGCCAAACAGATTGGAAGATAAAAATCCACTGCTCTTCCGGAAAGAGAATTTAGAATAATAGTCCGCAGACTGAACTGATGGAAAATTCACCTCCTATAACATATTGAATCCAAACATCGGGTGATGCCCTGGCCGTTGCTATAAATCGACGCCTCTTGTCCACACATGGCAAGAAAACACGAAAGCTACATCGATAAGATGTGCGGTACTTAAAACACATTCATTTAGAAGCTGGGCGTATGATGGCGGGATATTGTTAGAGAAGGTCAATTTTTCCCTATTGAGATTTACTCAAAAAATATTGTGGTTTGGAATTTTGAATTTTTGCGCCAAATAGTGCGGAAATTAAATTTTGACACATGTTTCCTTTGTATCTTGTTAAGTGGTCAATTCCACTTTTACTGCACCAATCAAGGTTGGATTCATCGGGACCAAGCAAAACCTACAGATAAGCAAGACGGTAATCTGCAGTTACCTTTAGTTTGAAAGGTTAAAGTCTCCTAGAGTCTTCCGGGGTTTTGGGTATTGTTACTTACAGCACTACATGTTCGCGATTCATATATCGTGTATTTGTACACTTGCCATCACCAGTTTACGTGGGCCACGGGGGCAATAACAGATACGGCTATGACCACAGTGATGTCATGCCGAGCGGATATCGATAGAATGACAACTATGTTGATCCCCAGTCAACTGCAATGGCTGATACAACAGCAGGACAAATGAGGAGTGAATTGCGAAGTATTCCAAAGCACATAAGCAAAATCCTGGTGAGCAAAAGCTGTGCCTCCAGAACATCATTCACGAAGTTCATTTAGAACATAAATTTAAGATCATGGAAGGATATATCCCTGAGTCTGACCGTATAACGTGGTGTGCTTAGGTATGGATGTAGAGAAGTTGCATAACTGACAAGTTTGCGGCAGTGAAGTCAACCAACTGATACACAAGGGAACCATGTGTACTGCTGGTCACACTGGCGTGACTACTTCGTGTTGCGATGATGTAACTGCAATCGTGTTGGTTTTCTGATAATCGCAGCTCATCATCATAGTCATCATGGCCAGCAATAGATCAGTGGTTCACACTGATGCTTAACTGCCAGCTCAGTAATGTACCTACAACGAACTGTCCATGGAAAAGCAATGGTTGCACTGAGTGCAGAAAAGACAATTAGTGTATATCCTTTCAATTTGCGTAAACCAGGGACCTCTCAGAAGAATGACAGCAACTGACCTGACATATTGCCAACCATCCATTTTTAGTATAACATACCTCAGCAGTCACCTTTGGTTCCTCACATAAAACCGCACATCCTGATTCTCCTTATCCTCCATAAATTACATTGTCGTCCACTTCCGTAGCTAACGTCAAGCTTGCGGTTCTTCCGAAACTACGTACTGTTTGTCTGGTCACCTAGCTTAGACCTTAAGATTGAAGCTTACAGTTTTGTTATCGACATACGGTTCTACTTCACCGTACTAGCCAGATAACTAACATGAGTTGGCGATTGTATAATGACTTATATGCGTTCTGGTCTTACTCCTTTGAGCTGATACAGGATACGGGATGTGTGAACTACGTGCCGAGTGACGTAGAGAAACACAGTTGTGTCACTGAGACCGACTAATATGGACATGGATGCTGCAACTAAACGTTGAATTCCATAAAATTATCCAGAATGAGATTCTGCAGGAAACTGTGCTTGACATTAAAAATAGAAAGCCAAATGATGTATCCGTAGAGAACGCAATCACAGTGTGGTCATCAGCCCTAGCCAGCTGAAGAGTTTATTACACAGAAGTGGCATCCACGCTGAAGAATACGAACATACTCAGGCAGAGGTCAGTAAGTTTAACCTACCCTTGACTTCTATAATGCGGTAGAAAGTGCTCACTAAACAGAAAACGTTAAGTTAACGTGCTGGAGAACTTCGTAGATAATGTCGAGGTTAAACAATATGTTAACCGACGACACGTATGGTTGTTAACCCTGGCATCAATGTCCGACTCCATCGCAATAATCAAAGTAATAGACAAAACACATCAACCGCCACAAAGACCAACCTCTTAGTAACCACACGAATAAAACAATCGCGTCGTGAGTAATGCCGCAGTCATGGGAAAAATTTTTCGATCAAAAAAAATCGTTCAAACAGTTTTGCAAGCATGTGCAAGAAAACGGCGAGACCACCGCGAGAGTTCACTAGCCTTTCCTGGACTATATCCTGGACTATTCCGAAGGTCAACATCATACACCAACCTTCGACGGGAATGATCGCATCAGACGTAACAACCACAGATCAACGACTATTAGCCACTATCTCGAAAGTACAATCAACTACCAGTTAAGGCCTTACAATGTACGCCGTATGCAACCGCCCGAAAATAAATACAACATATCAAAGGTGTCCTTCTCTATCCGACCGACATGAAACTAGTGAGAGGTAAACGATATCTTCCTCAAAAAGCGTTCCATCAAGTCGTCTGGGTGAAACTACACCAATATATTGTAGGCGATTACTTAGTTCTGTGGCAAAGTGATTACAAAGCAAACGGTATGCTATTTCATCAAGTACACAACTAGCGATGTGCCTCAGAGATCTATTCAAAGTCCGCAGCTGCTGCCATTGTTTGTCCTCGGAATGCCAGTCTGTAAGCTCCCGTGTATCAGTGAACGCTAACAACATCATCACAACATCCTTGAGCCTGACCAGAAGGCTCTGTGGCTCAGGATGTCGTCCACCTTAACAGTGGAGGAGAATATTCTGGAAGAAAACGTTACCGAAAAGACTACAAAATAACTGAAGGTCAGGTGGAAGAACTAGAAACGCTGTAAATGCAGGTACGCCATTGACTGTGGCATACCACCATCTCGAGTAGCGCTTTTAACCAGCAATTTGATTGGTCACGAGGACCTCAGCTAGGTAGGCGACACCTATTCACTTGGTTTAATGGAACAAGCACGGTCTTCATATTTCGTGGCTACGTTGTTGCCTGATCACCGCACGGTTTCACCCAACTGTTGGTGGTTTCAGTATATATATGCACAGTTGACACGCACTGCATGTGACCAAACCATAGTAGGCTGCATAATGCAACTAGTTTACCACTTGATCACGCACCTTGACCGTCTTGGAATACGCGCCGGCGAACCGTCGTGTTGCTCACGCTGTCAGTCCACTTGATGTGAGCTAATTGGCGGAGACAACGATGGTCAAACACAGTAAGTCTGTTCACACCGTGACTGCGAACAGGCCGCGATTCCGAACCACAGAGCATAACGCACATAAGCATTATATACCACTCCTTTCAGCAACAACTGGACGTCTTTTTGACGCCACAGGCGACGCAGGTTGACAAACGAAACTCCTGCCTTTGTTGTCTTCGCCGACATATGACCAGCAATATTACAAGCTCATGAAATAATGTGTGTGGCAGTTAAGCATCAGTGTGAACCACTGATGTATTGTTGTCTATGAAAATGATGAAATAAAGCTATCCAAGTATGTAAAGGTGTCTACAGACTCAAGCGGATTGTCTGCGATAAAGACGGTAGGAGTAGAGATGTCCAACTTACGAAGTAACACTTTGTAACTTGAAGGTGCGAGGCGCACTACATACAAACCAGCCTGATTATTCACTTTGTTCAGCATGGCCTGTAGTCTTCGGTAGAGGAGCCAGGTAAGACAATGTCATCCGCATACTCCATATCGGTCAACCAAGCGCTAGTAAAAAGCTCAACATCATGCTCACTGGATTCCTCAAGCGCATCTTCCAGAATGTGGTCCGTGACAAAATCAAACAAGAGACATCGGACACTCTTGACTAACACCATTAGAAATGATAAACGTCCGAGACAGTTGTCCACAGACCCTCATTCTGTTCACAAAGTGGGCATACAGTGATCTCGACAGATTCACCGATTTCACTGGAAACCCTTTGCGACGAAGGTAGTTCCAGAGGACGTTACGAGTAACTGAATCGAAAGCAGCCTTTAGGCCTAAAAAGATCACGACAGTCAGCTGTCTGTAAGAGCCAACGCTCAATCGCGAAGTAAAGAGGTGGTCAACGCACCCCAACCGGACCGAAATCCAATGTCCTTTACACATTTGACTTTCTCTAGGCATAGTGAGTCGGAATAATGTAAGGCCAATGAGTGGAAGCAACACACTTTGCTGATGCTCCTGTGGTTCTCACACAGAATTCAAACTCCCTTCCTGAGAACGGGAATTACGGCTGATAAATACCAATCACGAGGCATCTGTTCAGCTGTCCAAACCGTCAGAAAGGGTTTCGTCAGTTCTGATATAAACCTCCGCCCATCATCCTTGAAAAGAGAACCAGAAAGGAGATCTAGTCCAGGAGCCTTATTACGCTTCAATAACTTAACCTCTAAGGCCATCCCTGCTTCCAACGAAGGACACTCTGGAACGCAATAACTTGCCAATCGGGTCGCGTCGTCCATATGGTCCGGCTGAGACCAGCAAAAATTCCTCAGAATTCCAGCCTACTCGTAGAGTCGGCGCGATTGGCTGGTGATAAATGAACCAGCTCTTTCATATATGGCTTCATTTACACCGACATGGCGGTCAATACAAGTACGGGTCAGGTATTTAAAAAAGCTTTCTGATATTCCCATATAAAAAGGCCCTTTTCGACTCTTTCGACTGTTAGCCGAAGTAGTACTCACGATCTTTGCGCAAACTTTTGGTCAGTTTGTGTTTAAGTTCTCGACAGTCGTCATCATATTGAGAGCCAGGTGGAATTGAGCGACGCCTGTTCATAAGGTTTATCGACCTGATAGAAGTCCAGTTCTATTGTAACTACACAGCCTAGTCCGAACATACCTCTTCACAACAAGTTTTCGTAACTGCTGCGATTTGTTCCCAATGTTCGTTAGGTTCTCTCGCCTGACTCGAACTGGACGGTTTGTTTACCAATGCTCCTCTGTAAACGTTCTTTACACTACCCTCGCTCGGATACCAATTAAGTATCTTGCATCTACGAGTGTATGACCTCTGGACAAGTGATAAAACAAAATAAGACGGGCATTCACAACAGCATGGTCCGAGTCTAGGTGGCTGCTCCAAAAAGCACGACGGACCTTAACAGTGTGGCTCCACCTGTAACTGATCGCTATATGGTCGAGTTGTGTCCATGACTAAGAAAAACAGAGTGATCTCCATGTAACACAATACTTCTTTTTGTGTTGAAATGCACTACTCAAAACATAAGAACCGTGAATTGTGTACAGTTGCAGATGTTTTCCACCACTGCCAGTGGGTTGTGCCCGTACACCAGGTAGGCCACCCAGTCGCTTCCCATCGGAAGAAAGACGACCAAGTTGAGCATAAAAATCGCCGGCTAGCATGACGATGTCAGAGTAGTCAGTCTGCACCAGAAGGTCAACGAGGGCGTCGTAGAACGCATCCTTAGTAGCAGCCGGACATATTTCCGTTGGAGTATACGCTGATATAGTGACTTTACAACGCCCTTCTGATCTGCGTTAACAGACTTTAACCGATGTATCAAGTCTTACAGCGCATAACCGACTGTCCACTGGGATCCAATCGAGTAAACACTGCTCCACTCTGGAACTCAGTGAAATCCTCACCCCAGCTTGACCATGAGACTAAGCTTCAGCGTCACCAGAGATCATGAGAAAGAAGCACTTGGATTAATAGGTATCTAGAAGTGAGCACAAATGGAAGACGGTGTTAGAAATGTAGACTCGCGTTTCCGACAGAAAGCACATCAAACTCCAGACTTGAGAGCATAATTACCAGAGCAACTTGCTGACCAACTTGTCGGAAACTGCGAATACTGAAAGTGCCAATGGCTACCAGTTGTCTTCGTTTTAGAAAACAACTATCGTCTGAGAGCAAAGAGGAGGCAGAAAACTTGAAGGGCAAAACAGACGAAAGTCGTAATGGATGAACAATGTCACTTTCGGGAGAATGACAATCTTTGAGACTTCCCGGTCGTTTATGCCGCAGAAGGGGATTGGTTTGAGGGACCCAACCCCGAGTCTTTGATTTGAAAGCCTGATCTGTGAGACAACAGGATACGCGATTTTCGTGGGGGGAACGTACCCGCATCCAGTGACTCGGAAGTCTGACACATTTGGCAGTGATGAAGTTACCAAACGCGAGGGCCCGTTGAATATGACATTAATATCTGGTTCTGATCGCTGGTGCGCGCAGTGGATATATTCGAAGCTAGATCAAGTTTCTTGATGATGCCGGATATTTTTCAACCGTACTGGATAGTATGTCGGTGGCCACGGCCAACCGTTGTGCGATCGGAGTGCTCTTTGTTTAAGGATACCTTTTAACCCCATTCTTCCTGATTCGGAAGACAACAGTATTACAATCATAAAAATAATTTTGCCGTTTGCTCATAGAATCGCGTCTCACTTCGAAGACACTCCTACACGATAATAGTGGGACACACGACCACATGAATGCATCTGCTTTTCGTCTGACTGTCACCCTTTGGCCTATCTGACAAAGTTGCACCTGAAGGACCGAAGTCACAGTCAGTGTAGCCCTCCGGATCGATGCGGCGTAAAAGCTCGACCAACGCGTCATGGTAGCAGAATGTCATGTTAATGTGGCAGATATAAAGTACTGCCGAAAAAGAGAAAAGTTTCAATTTCACCGTGACACACTATCACCGCGTCCCAATGCACCTGATACCGTTTCACACTCATAAATGTGAAATGATGTACACTCGTCCTTCGCTGCAAAAGCCTAGGTACCACTGTCTACCAGCGGTATCTAGGAACAATCCCTTTAGAAGACCGCACACTGTAACTCTGTAACTACAGCTCAATGACGATAGAAGATGGTATGACAATTTGGACGCTAACCGTGTGGTTTGGGACAATTCAGTCACAGCATTTCGTTGATGTTCAATTCGCCCATTGATCATGACATGCGATGAGAAATAATCTGGTATAGTACGAGGTTACGAGGCGAATATACAGCTTCATTCACACATTTTACCCAAATTTGTTGCTAAATTGGATCAATTCCTTACAAAATACTTGCCCTCTGAATGCGACTTCATTTTGACTAGCAGACTGTAACATCAGTCGTTGCATTCACTGAAACACATTCATAAGCTTAGTCCAATTCACTATCCGAGGTCAATGGATACAGCTGAATTACTAGAGTCGTTTGAAGTGCAGACGACAGTATACCATTTTAATGTTTCTAAAGTAAACTGATTAGACACTTCAAAGAATTCGTTCGGGCTCGGACTCCTGCACGCTCTACATTAAAAAGTCCTCAATTAGCATGTTAGTAAGTACACGACATGGACAACAAAGTAGACTCCATCCACGTTGAGTCGGGTGATCTCTGAAGCCCGAATGACGTTCACAGATGCGATATACACACACCAATTGGCAAGAACGGTTATAGCCTCATTACAGGTCATTTTGAGCCATAGGGGTCAACCCCACCTGATGAATTTGAGTAGGAGGAAAGTACACTATTAGAAGCTGCTTCACATGAGACAAATCTCTTGGTCTTAGAAATATGAAGTAAAGAATCTTAAGGCTTAGTAGAGTAGATCTGAAGGAAGTACTTTGTAGCTCCCCGAGGAGATTGTTTCTTTTCGGGAATTCCGCCGAGGATGCCTCCTCCCTGGTCAAGAAACGGTGTTCAAAAGGCACAGAAGCGGGAGAACAAGCATGGTGTATACACAAACAAACCGAGGGTAAGAGCAGACGTAATCGATATTCAATGGCCAAATATGAGCCGGCACACAATCAAAAACAGTGTAAACTAGTGCACGAATCAGTTACCTAAGGAAGTGAAGAATCCAAGGCGTGTTTCAGTCTTCGGAAAGAAGCAAACTGTGTGGTCGATGAAAATGGCAACGCTTTCATTCTCAGCAGGAAGAAGGCATACGCCCTTCGATGGTTCTTTGGAAATATTTATGCGATAGGTAGTGGAAAAGCTCCTCTGGTCTGAGTTGTGTGAGAGAAGGGCTTTTCAGACATAGAATACTGTGAGCTAGACGTTGACAGATTCGACCGGAACTGTTGATCACGCTTGGATCCTGAGGGCCTTTATCCTGCAATCTTATATTCACTAGTAGAGGTCATAGGACTGCCTTCGACAGCTCTGTTACAATCACCTCTGGAAATAGCTAACATTCCTGGCGGCTGGTGGAGAACAATGGTGATGCCATTTCACCAGTGAGGCAAAAAGGAAAAAGTGTCGAATGATTGACCTAGCAGTCTCGACGACTGGACGGTAAACTAGACGGCTGGGCGCATAACAAATAACGAGCTACGTCCCGTCAAGCAGAATGGCTTTACCAAGAAGAAATGATGTCTGAGTTATTCGATTTAGTTTTCAGACGAAAACATCAAAAGATTGAACAGAGATGAAAGCGTGAAGAGTGTTATCCGGATTTCAGAAAAAACGTTCAGTTCAGTCAATCATGGACTGCTACTATCCAAACTAGCAGCCGAAACGATGTTACCATGAACTTGGGTCTTACCAAGAGATCGTCCTTTTCGCGTGGTTGCGGAGAGTGATTGCTCGATCAAAAGTGGTTATAAGCGGGGTGCTGCAGGACTCTGTCCGAGATTCTTTTCTGTCTCTGACCTATGTAAATGGGCTATCAAAGCTGCTAAGGAGTTTACGTTACATGTTTGTTGATGGTATTCACATTATCAAAAATGCCCCTGACGACAATGTAAGAGGGGAATTCAGCTGTCTTCACCATCATCAACATCATCATAACAGCCATGAGCCTGACTAAAAGGTACTGTGGCTCAGGCCGCCGCTCACCTCAACACTGACGTGGAATATCCTGGAAAAAAACGCTACTAAGAAGTTCGAAAATTAATAAGGGACTAAGCGGAATAACTAAAAATGGTATGGATGCAAGTACGCCATTGACTACGACAAACTGCCATCTAGGATAGCGTCTCTAACCAGTGGTTTGAGTGATCACGAGGACCCCATCCAGGCAGGCGACACCTACCCACTTCACTTAATGGAG
>LUCH01002051.1:70007-80775 GCA_013368495.1 Paragonimus heterotremus
TGAGTGAGTTCCTTCAGAAACTCAGAACCCTGGCTTCGGACTGTGATTTCCAAGCAGTCTCTGCTGAATTGTATCGTGAAGAATTCATTCGTGATTCATTCATTCGTGGTTTAAACTCTCATTCTATTCGTCAGCGATTACTCGAATATAAATCCCAGGACCTCACTTCAGCCTTCGATGTAGCTAGACAATTAGAACTAGCCCAACAGCAACATTCACGCCACTGAGCTCGATTATCCACCACCTCATGTGAAGTCTTCAGTAGCCGACTCTGTGAATCAAGAGGTCCCCAGCCTGGGAGGCGAACCCGACCTACAGTAGCTAATCCTCTGGTGAATGGCTTCAGTTCTCTACGCCAGGTCATCATCTGTACACCTCGCACCTTACGCCTGTTGGCCGCAGTGCCGACAAAGAGTGTTCAATGTGGCAGACGATAAGCTGGCATCCTTAGTACATGACCTAACCATCTGAGTCCGTGCAAACGTAGAGAGTGAACAAGAGAGTTCCTTTAGCAATCACCGCCAAATACTCGCCTCCTAACCTTCTCGTTGCTTACCCGTTGGTGCCATCGGATACTTGCGATCGAACGCAGACACCGGTGGTAAAGTGCTTGAAGACGGTTAACGTTTTCTACTCTGGGCGGTCATGTTTCGTTGCCGCATAGTAATACAGCCCGCACTGTCGCCTTAAACACACGATCCTTGAGTCTCTGGGAGATACCTCTCAGTCGCCAGATGCATCCCAGATTGGCGAATACCACTTTAGTCCTGGAGATACGCGATTCTACTTCATTCCCTACATTTCCGTCGCTGCTGGTGCAACTTCCTAAATGCACAAATCGATCAACAACCTCGACGACTTCAATATCTAACATTAAATCTACGTAATTACAGCAACCTTGCAAAAGCACTCTGCACTACGAAGCCGCAAAGCGCATCCCGAAGCATTTGGAAGAATGCGAAATGGCGAAACAACAACACCTTCTCATCGGCATAATCTAGATCAGCCAGATAGAAGTTTTACGCCGGCATCTTGTGAGTAACACAGACAGTCCTCCATTACATCGACTTTGAAACAATTAAGCAAAAATGGTGAGAGTGGACAATCATGGTGTACGCTGTCCTTGGTGCTTAAATTGTCAGACAATTCACCGTAAACCCTAACCTGGTTGTGTGGCAGCTAAGCATCAGTGTGAATCACTGATGTATTTCTGTCTATGATGATGAAGATAACTTGGGCTGAAGGAATGGGAATAAAGAACCGACAGTATGTTCACTTGTTCGGTACACCTCTGCGTTTAGGCGACTGTAAAAGTGTAGATCGGTCCACCGAATCGAACGCATTCCTACAGTCAAGAAATACGGCAATTGTTGGCCAACGGTAAATATGATGCTGTTCTAAGATTTGAAGAACAATAAAAATTTGATCAATATCTCCTTGTCTAGGACGAAACTGTCTGTTCTTCCCTAATGTTTACCCCCCGAACTGCAACGAATCACTGAAGTACAGTGGATTCCAGAACCAGAAAAATGATTGGGGTCAAACCAGTCCACCAATGGTTTTCGCAAGAGCCCGGGACTACCTTCCTGAATATCGGAACCATTATCGTGCGATCCCAACACGTAGGGATTGTCTCCGTTGTCCGCACAAGTTGAAACAATTGAATCTAGGCCTTTACTAACACCCGTTCCAACCTTCTTTGATGAGTGCCGGTACGCGATGATTTGGGTCAGCAGCCCTATTATGTTTAAGAACCGAAATAAATTGCGGACCTCAGTTTTGTTGGGTGGTGCTAAATTTACTGACCAGGGTGCTACATCATAAGTTTGTGGCGGCAACACAGTAGAAGCAGCAAGCCAATTGAACTGACTCTCAGAGTGTTCCGCCCACCGCTCTAAACTTCTGGATTTATTATAGATTAGTGCGTCATCTGTCTCGCTGATAGTCACTGATAGACAGTCGACTGGAACCAGTAGTACGGATAAGCACGAAGAGTATCGATGTTGCCCGAAGCAAAAGCGGTCTCCATATTCTTTCCCCATTAACCAAGCTTCACGATTAGACTCTAGGCTACATCCCAGTTTCCTACATATATCTCTCCTAAACTTGTTATATAAACTACCAGGAGGAATCTTCCATCTAGCTTCTAACAACTCCAGGGATTTCTCCTGGGCCCAATATCTGTTCAACCCAGGTACCGAATGCTACAGTATCTGATTTATAAATTGTCTGTAAAATCTCGGTCAGGTGGCCATTAGGATCTTCGGAGTGAGAACTACTAAGGTTGCTTTCTAAGCTGGTTTGGTACCTATGCTTTACCGACGGTACAGCCAGTTTCCCAACAGTCAGTCGTTGCTGTCTGTGTTGCCGTTGCCAAGCGGAAGTAAGAATGAAACGACAGCGTACCAATGTTGATTCGGAGAAGTAGGGTGTCAAGTATAACAACGATGCGAACGATACCCAAAACTAGTGCTAGCTAAAAATAGCTTATACTCAGCACATGGTTGCAACAGTCGTCCGCCATCATCCGAAGGATGTGATGCTATCCCAAACCTGCCACCTAAACGAGACTCGGCCTCACCAAGACGGCCGACCTGGGCACTCAGATCTCCGGCCAGAACGACTATCTCAGAACCATGTGTCGACCGAAGGAGGGCTGCCAGATCCAAATAAAAGGCGTCCTTGACGCTGATGTCTGCAGTCAATATCAGCATAAGCAGACAGGATGAAAAGATTCCTGGAGGTTTAGCGTCTAGAGCTGGCCTTAATAGAACTCGCCAAGCGCACAACAATCTATCAACATGGCTGCAGCCATTGTGCTAACGACTATGCTTACTCCAGCCTGACTTGTAACAACGGCTGTGGAGTCACTCGAAGTGTATAACCAGCATCGGGTAGACAATTCGGGTGCTGTTAATTCCATACGATGACTGCTGTCTTGGATTCTAGTTTCCGAGATACAGCAGACATCGACATGTAACGAGTCTGACGTTCGCGCGCGAGCGGCCTGTTGACCTATCTGTTTTAGAGTGCGAATGTTAAAGGCGTCTACATAAAGTCGCATTCTAGGTCTAAGCAAAAAACGAAAGAGGTCTAAAGCTAAATGACAACAGAAGAAACTTACCGCCTCAGTGTTACCAGGGTTAGCTGCAACTGTTGTGGGACCTGTGAAGTGACTATCAGAAATGGAGGTCGGGAGGGCCTGGGAACTAAATTGGATAGGACAGTGAGGGAGGGGACAGCAGTTTTCGCAGATCCACCCTGCTGTATGCAGCAGATAGGGCGACCGGGTTTATACTGTGAGATGGCCGATGCCGTATGGAATCAGTGGTGTTATAACTATTCATGGTTGTGTGTAAGCTGAGATACTGCCAGGCTCGCATAGGAGAAAGATTAGGGTTCTCAACCGAAGCCTTTGGCTCAAAAGCCTGTACTGCAAGGCAGCGGGTGGGTGGCAGTGTGCAAGAACTGGTAAGTTTTCCGGAAAAAGATGCCACACTTTTTCCAACTCCCAACCTGGAGGACCACGAGACTGGTTTGTCAGACCACTTATCGGCCTGACCGCTTTGAGTGACTCTGTCGGTGTGGTGGTCTCACTGCCGAATTTAGCACAACAATTCATCGAAATGCGCAGGCTGTCATATCGCGTTAAGGTCTAGTTTCGCTGTGACGTTCTGATGTACTTTCCTCGAAAGGACGAAGTGCAGTTCTAACGATCCTCCCAAGAGTTCGCGTTATTAAGAGGTATTCCCCCCCCTCTGCTACTAAGAAGGCAAAGCTTGAAGTGATGATTTAATTTTAACAGAGCCGACTATGACATACGACCGCTGGGTAAACGAATTAAAAACCCAATGGACTTTAACGTGGACCACTTGATTTAAGCTTACGATGAAATTGACAGACACTGACGAAAGTAAAACCTCTTATACATCAAAAGGAGAAACAAGGAAGTGTATGTTGTACATAAGATCTAGCTTCAATCAGGTATTTTTAAACTAGTGTCTTAAATGAAGACGTCAACGAACCCGACTGCGATGACAAAAACCACATATCAGGGACAACACAATCAGCCATATTGTCCTATGCAGCTTACAAACATGAAAACGACTCACCTCTTTGTTGGATTCACAGCTAGAAAGACTGTTCAAATCCGGGATAAGGTTGTCTGGAAAGGCTGAATCCATGGAGAACTGGGAATGAATGGTGACACTGGGGTCACCAATATGCGCATTCCCTGTCTCAGGTTGCAATCTATTGCGTCAACGATATGCACAAAATTTACCTGGATGCCGCTGTTTCTGTTATTTTTTGGTAAAGAATGGAAATGATCTTTAAGGCGTTCGTCAATTTCGGCGTACTCATTTTTGGAACCAGATTAGTGGCCTCCCGCAACTAACAGCAAGATTATAAATGTGTGTTAGTTTTACCAATCGTTCAAAAACAGAATCAGCATCCAGCATTGCAGTTTGGCGATGAAACAGAAACAGAAATGCGACAGGATCAATTGACCAGGTGGCCCAGTAAAGGGACAGAAACCCGCCCAACGGTGACCTTGGAGCGCTCTTCAAAATTTGCTACTGATTTCACTGCGTTCAGCAATTTCGTTGATCTTACTGGTTTCACTGAATTCACTGTCTTATTGCTGGATGAAAAAAATGGCAGTTGTGTGATATCCTCGTCTTAACTCATTCCTGTATAAATCAGTTTGGTGCACGATAACGCCGGTAAATCGAAATTTAATGGTTCAATGGGCTTAAAATAGAAGTAAAAAGCTGGAACTTTTGAGGTTTCCGTATCTCGGTGAGTGGAATCTCGAGGTCTTCAGCAGCAGGTAGAAATGGGGAAAAGAGATGCAACATATGGACTAATGCAATAGATGTTGGTCAAGGCGAGCCTTGAAATTTGTTGCGGAGCTGGTAGTGTAATGAGATCACCTTCGACGTCCCTAAAATCCTAAACTCCCTGCGACGTGAGAGTTGCCTTGCCAATACCACCGCACCGGTTCACATCACCTCGTGAATGTAAATTTACTACAAACCACTAACATCAAGGTTAGTGTGTTGGCGTAAGTATCAAAGTTTTGCTCTTAGCTGTATAAGGAATCCGCGCCATCTCCAAAATTGTAATCTACATTCACTAGGACAACAACGTTTTAGCTACTACCGTTGGAAACACCGCCCAACCAGGCTGACACTTGTTTGAATTCAGAAGGTCAACTGGAATTTCCGGTGATAGTCGTCTTCTCTGGCGGCTGCCATGCAGTTGTGCTGAAGGGTCTCTCACGTCCATTTCCTTAGCGCCCTTATTCGTTACGTTGAAGTCCGCTTGTGAACGGTGAGTAAATAAATAAATAAAGTTCGTTTGCATATTCACCGTCTTCTCATTGAGACTTCTGATTCGTGTTAATATAAGGCTTGGGGAAACCTTGGGTGTGCGAGTCTCGAAACAACATGGTCTAATAGAACATTCCAAGCCTTGCAAACGCGCAATGAGGGAAAGCTGTTTCGCACTCAAGTCTGCTATGTTGGACCTCTGGTTCCATGGGGGTGGCCCCTCAGTTTCCCGCTACTCCCCTTGTTGAACTTCAGGCAACAAGGATGTTTCGAGGGCTGCGTAATCAAAAAGGCCAATACCAAGTCGCCTCGAAGTCGACGGCACTCTGAAGAGATTATTTCAAAGGATTTCAACCTTTCGTCATATGGCTTGGTTTTCAGTCCCTGGACTGCCTTAGTGACTCATCGTTGTACCGTCCCCAGGACTAACTTGTACTTTTGGAGATGTGGTGGCCAGATTACTGTTCCATTCTCCAGATGCGGCCGAATGAAAATGTTTTAAAGTAACTGAAAACAATTAGGGTTGGGATGGACAAAGCGACGTGTTGGTAACGCCAGAATGTTGTTAGCCTACTTTACATTTGTTTCAGCGTCCACTGAGCCCGAGAGTGTGTGCGAAACAGTGCATCCTAGGTTCTCCTTGATAAGAACCGCCTGAAGCAGATATCCGTGGGGATAATAAGCGTTTTTTATAGAACCTCGAATGTGCATAACTTTGCGCTTATCATCATTAAATTCGGGTCAGTTCACCCTAGACCAGGTGAAAAGAATGTCAAGGCCTTCCAGTAGGATGACAGAATCATTGGCTTTGCTGACGGCTCGTCAAATTTTGACGTCGTCCGCAAACAGTGGTAGCGGAGAGGTGATTGAGGAAGAGAGATCGTTGATGAATACCAAAAATAGTAGCGGGCCGATAATTGAGCCTTGAGTTGCTCAACTGAGTCCATGCCTGCAGTTAGGAAGAGCACCACTAACGCGCACCCTTTATAGACGGTTAGCAAGATACCACTTAGATAGAAGAACGATTAAGGTTCCCAACCAAAGCCTTCGGCGCAAAAGCGTGTACTGCAAGGCAGCGGGTGGGTGGCAGTGTGCCAGAACTGGTAAGTTTTCCGGAAAAACATGCCACACCTCTTCCACCACCAACCTAGAGTATTCTCATTTTCTCGCTGTTGTCTACGCATTTTTGCTCTATTGATCCGTGTGCATCGAAAATTGCATTTAATTACTGTTATTCGTCACCGAATATCATCTCCAATCATTACGTAGTGAAACTTTTGGATTGCATTTCATCCGCTTCCGTATCTTATACATTGTGTATTGCTTGTTTTTACTGATAATGACGCGAGTCGGATCTAACAGCGCTGGGACTCGATTGACTGAATCAGCGAGCACTCGCGGCCGTTACAGATGCAAAATGTTCGTGCAAAACGGTGTGCAGTGCGACCGGTGCCAGAAGTGGTATCACTTCAAGTGCACGGGCCTCAACGAACACCAGTATGAGCGACTTTCTTCTCCTACTTCAAATCTTATCTGCATGAGCTGTAGGTTTGACGAAAGTAAAGATGTCGCTTTGCTGTTGAGTAATCACGCACGCCTCACGAAAAGTGAGGCGACGCGGAAAACTTGCAACTGTAAATGCGGAGCTGAGCTTAGCACTATATGTCCTTCTGTTTCTTCCATGGGGAATAAGATGGACTCCATCCGAAATGAAGTTCGAACTTCAGTCCCCAAATGAACACATAGCGCTTGCCCTGTCTGGTGTTGTGGTCGTCAAGAATGCAGTTGCAGTGTCAACTGCACATACGATGGAGGCAGCGGCCAATATGAGAGAATAGGCTGTCAGAGAAAGGAGAGTTGTTGTATGGAGCCACTTCCCCACAACGTCTTCACCAACCGAACCAGCTAAGTCAGTCTTAGGTTCTTCGTTCTCCCCGGACGTTACAAATCTAGTACTCCCTACCAGGCTACTCGCCAAAGCAACCAAAAAGTCACTCGGCCTTTTCGTAACCTTGCTAGTCATGCCGAGTCCCGAAACGGTGATGGAAAAATCAGAGGCTTTGAAGTCAACCAACGTCCACCTGAAGGGCATTTCTTTCGACCACTCTCGGCAAGAGAGGGCGAAGCGTGAGCAGCAGACTGAAACTGAGTCACTTATTATGGCAGACCGGAAACTACAACTGGAGACTAATGATGTGGATTCTGCCCCAACAGTATCCACTCAGGCCTATGTGCCAGTGATGGAAAGCGAGGACGCCGTTTCCTTAGTCGCCAACCCGACGGTCGGCACCCCAAGCAAGAGCAAAATTGTTCAAGACACCATACAAATGCCGTTTTTCAAGTTGTCCGCTCCCAAAACCACCAAAAGAACCCATGGAAAATTTTTTACTCCAAGAATTCGAGACGATGGGGGCAGGTTGGGGATGCCGCCTATAAGTCAAAAAGCACTCTGTTGGCACGCCGACAACCATTTCTATCAGTGGCTCCTTAAAACCGTGCCAACTGCCCCCTTTCAAATCCTGCACCTAGCAGACCGAAAAGTCAAATTTTCCGTGGGTGAGAACTCTCAAACACGCCCCGAAAAAGCCAAATTTAGCAGGCGTACAGGGGTGGCAAGCTGCGACACCGAAAGCGCTGATCAAATGTCCTGTAGGGACGATGACTCACGCACAAGCAGTGACGTTAGGCTCACAGCCTCAAAGAATGTCCACCAGAACCACTCGGTAGTACATGCCGAGCCCAACGCCACCACCCTCCTCAATTCTAGGCCTTCTTTCCCAAACTCTTCCCCTTACTCCCCTCTCTGTTCTCTCGAGAGGGCATGTGAGGAAATAGCACTTATATGCATGTATGTCAGCTGTCTGAATTTGTTTAATAAGTTACCTGAAATCAGACAGTTATCTCATTACACACAACCCCACATTTTTGCGTTCGAGGCTTACAGGTGGCATCAGTGACGGTGAACAGAGTGTCCCAGGGCATTCACTTTACCGAGCTGACTCCGCCCGAGGGAGAACGAGGGGTTCTGCGATTTTCCTTCAACATTATCTCCAACATCCACGGTTATCGTTGGACTTCCTTCCTCTCATAAGCGTGATGCTCTGCGGCTTCGGTTGGCTTTGCGTGGTCGAGACTCATTCCTAGTGGGGGTTATATATCGCTCTCCCTCATTTGACGTCTCTGACGACGACATTCCTTCTGTAAACCTGGACAACTTACTGGACCTACAAAACTTTACCCGTCTGCTTATGATGGGCGATTTTAATGCACCGAAAATGAACTGGGCATCGCTTTCACACCAGGAATGTGAAAGCGGATTCTCGACCTGCTCATCGACGCTGATACAACAGAGAACGTGGACACAGCATGTCAACGCCCCGACGCGGCATCGTTTCGGTCAGACTCTCTCCCTCTGCTCTACCTAATCATTACTAATGAGAGCCACCTGGTGGACAAAGTGATCATCAGGCCACCACTTTGAAACAGTGACCACTCTCTGATCATCTTTGATCTTATCTGTTACTGGTTAGAACAACCAGTAAAGTCTACAGTTCGAAACTTTGATCAGGTTGATTTTAACGGCCTGGGAAGTCAACTAGGTTTACTTCTTGCTGACTATGACTCCGTGGACCACAACGACCGCGCACCTCAAAGCGCATTTGGGAAAACGGACGAATTATTTATGCGGCGCAAGCTGTGTACTTTCTCTTATCGGCCACCTCTTCCGCGCAGATTACGTCGTCTCCTCGGTGACCGATGACCGGGGCATAAGATTACGGAAAAACCGGAGGACGGTAAATCCGTGAGCACACCAAACTCATAGAGGACGAGGGCTTCTTCAGAGCCAGCGGAAACAAAAACTTCTTATTTAGGCATATGCGACGACTAAGAAAGAATAAATCCTCGGCTATTTCTCTGCGACTGTTCGAAAGGGAAACCCCATCTGACACCCTACTTGTGGTCGAGTTATTCAGGGAGTGCTGCTCGGCAGTGTACGACGTTTCACTGCCGGTTTGGCACCCTGTCATTCCACTGCAGAATTTCCAGCAACCACTGGTTACCACTGAGTCCTCTGTGTTAGAAGTTGGGGACTTTTTATTCAAGGTCAACCCATACAGTGCAATGGGTCCTGATAACACCCATCCCAGAATTCTCAAGGAAGCAGCTGCTAGTCTGTCAGAAACCTTTAATAAGTTGTTTAAACAGACACTCCAGACTGACACTCTCTCTAGCGCATGGAAAGAGGTGACGGTCACACCCATGTGTAAAACGGGCGACCGGCATTCTCCGGCTGGTTATCGGCCAATAAGCCTTACTGGCATTCCATGCAAGATACTGGAGCGCTCACCAAAGCGTGCCATCGTCAGTCACTTTTACCAAACCGTATTGTCTTCCACACAGCATGGCTTCCTCCCTAATCGGTCATGTATAACAAATATATACTTATTTTTATGGATAGTCTCACGGAGACCAGAGACAGTGGCCTCATCTCAGATGCCATCTTCGACTTTGCCAAGGCTTTCAACCGTGTCCCACATAGCCCCCTGAAACACAAACTGGAAGTCTATGGTATTCAAGGAGAGGTTCTTCGCTGGATTGTCTCTTTCCTGGATAATAGTACGTTTAGAGTTAAAACCGGATCAGACCTTTCATCTCCCACATTTACTTCTGCTGGGGTTCCTCAAGGTCAGTGTTGGGTCCTCTGTCATTTGTGATCAACATCAGTGACCTTCCGGGAAATACTTCCAGCAACGTCCTGCGATATGCCGATGACATAAAAATCTGGAATGTCTCTGATCCCAGTGTATTGCGGATTGATCTCGACGCGATTAAGCGTTGGTCGGACGTTTGGAGTCTCCCACTAAATGACAATAAGTGCGCACATGTGGAACTCGGTGGATGCTCTGGCAATGTCTTCGTGATTAGTAGTGCACTCGATACAGTAGATATGAAAATCGATCTGAAGACAGATCTGAACATCTGGTCGTCGTCTAACCTATCTTTTGCTCATCACCATGAGATGTCGGCGAAAAAAGGACTTGCCGCTCTACGGACGATCAAGCGCACTTTCCCTCACATAGATGAGAGAGCATTTTGAACGCTTCACGGTGGTTATATAAGACCGATTCTCGAGTATGCTAATCAAGTCGTGTATGGCTGGCGGCATCCGAAACGGATTGGCCTGTCACAGTGACCTAAGTGAAAGGACGCCTGCGCTTCAAACCATCATCCCAGGTGGCTTGCGCTGCACCACTTGCGGTTCCACTCACACACCACGTATCCGGTGTAAACCCGAAGGAATAAGACCAGTAGGTGTGTCAGTGAGGTCTTTGTGTCCAGATGGTCAACGCTGGTTAGCCCGCTGAATGGTTAGCACAGAAAGGAAACCCTTATCTCTCGGAAAATAAACGGTGAGAGAGACTGCAATGGCAAGA
>LUCH01002051.1:82521-105378 GCA_013368495.1 Paragonimus heterotremus
TTGCTGCACGCTAGTGACAATGTCAAAATCATCACAGGTGGATCCACACGATTGCACCTTCGCCCTCATACCCGAATGCAACAATCTAATCAAATCGACGAACATACCTGAACATCCAAACTTACCAAGCACCGTCCACAGCGCTTCGCGGTTCACGGAATCGAACGCCTTAGTGAAGTCGAAAAAGAGGGCACACAGATGCTGGTTGCGTTCCCGGCACTTCTCCTGAAGCTGTTGAACAGCGAACACCAGGTCGATCGTACTCCGATTCGCCCGGAATCCACATTGCTCCTCAGGAACATTGGCCTTTAAGACGTCCGTATTCAACCTGTTTAAAAGAATTCTGGCAAGCACCTTGCCTGCGCAGCTCAGCAGACTGATGCTCCGATAGCTGTCGGGGCATTGCTTGTTACCCTAAACTTTAAACGAAGGTAATATCACAGCATCCTTGAAATCCTGTGGCATCACCTTCTGCTTCCAGATGGAGTGAATCAACGATCTGTGAAACCCTGCATCCGCTCGCCCTACTTCATCCACCAGTTGTCCTTTATTCCACGGACGCACTCAACCAGTTGACGGCGGATACTTCGGAACCTCGCCTTCTTCACTTCATTACTCTGGTCCACTGTGAAGGCAGCATACGCGGTATTCTTCTCTCGTACCAATTCGGCGATGACTGCGTTGCTGTCATCGAACCAGTCCGGACGTCTCTGACGTTTGACACCAATCGTCTCGGTGGCTGCCGTCGTGATCCGTTCCTTCATGAACTGCCATATACCCTCAAGGGTAGTGGATACAGGAACGTCGTGTAGACGAGCAGCAACCGCATATTGGAAAGCAGTCTTTCCCCCTCAGGTCTCCAAAAGCTTGATATCAAACTTCTGTCGTTGTCCGGAAGATTTACAATGGACAGACTTGAGTACATGAATAAACAATCTAGTCCTGACCAGTCTATGATCGATGCTACATTCAGCGCCGCACATCACCCGCGTGATATGCATTTCACGAATGTAGCGCTGTCGCACAATCACGTAATCAAGCAAATGGTGATGGTCGCTTCGTGGATAGGTCCACATCGTGACGTCGCTCGCATCCAGCTGGAATCGAGCGTTCGTGATAGCCAGCTCGTGAGTAACACACAGGCGGAGCGGACGATCACCGTTCTCGTTCACTGAACCAATGCCGTAGGGTCCGAGGACTCCTGGCCAAGCTATCGCGTCGCGCCCGACCCGAGTGTTCAAGTCACCCACCATAAACAGTCGAGCAGTCGCCGGCACCTACCGGATTGTAGTGAACGTTTGATCATAGAACTTATGTGTTGTATCATCAGAGTGAAACGTAGTCGGACCATAAACACTTTTAAATGTGGCACACTTACCTCGACCCTTTCGCTGACGCATACACAACGTTCGAGGACTGATGCCTAGCGGTCCATCTATCATCAAAGCGTTGATGCGATCAGCGACTGCGAAACAGATACCGTGCTCCCGAGCTCCGTCTGTCGGGTCACCTATCCAGTAGAAGGCGTCCCAACACCTGCATCCGGTAACGTACCTTGGTCCGCAAGCCTTGTTTCGTTCAAGGCTGCTACATTGATACCATAGCGACACAGTCCCATGGTGATCAGCACAGTGCGCCGTTCTGGCCGTCCTTTGAAGCTGCATCGATCCAGCAGCGTGCGTACATTCCATGCTCCAACACAGAACGTCTTGCGTCCCCTGGTCTGATTCAGGTCGCTATTGGGGTTATTGAAACTTGAGTCGTGTATACCGGCCCCGAGGAAAGACATACTAGCTGTTGGGTGCGTCCAGCGTGCGGCTACCAAACTAGTCATGGGCCTATAAGACGCCGCGAACGAGTCCCAGCTTGAAATTCTTGAATTTCGACGACTCCGCGGTGATCTAATTTCCACACACTTCTTTAGATAGGTCTCTTTGAAAAGTTTTTCATCATAGCGAATAATGACGGCCGGCCAGGACATAACACACTGCTTTTCAAGCTTTGTCCTCGGACCTCCCTTACGCAGCTGTTCTTTTCTTGCGGGGTTATTGACCTTTGGAACTGTCTTCCTCCTGAGGTCGTTAGCAGCGCTTCTAGGCATCGGTTTAAAACATTACTTGACTCTCGTTTTCAAAAAACTCCGTTATGCACGTAATCTGACTTTGTTTCTGGTGTTTACTGTAATCCCCAATAGCGGTGCTACACCCTGTTTTCAATGACTGCCTTTCGGATCGACAGACGCCCGCTTAACGCTCACCAAGAATAAGTGATCGGATCTGGGAACCTTGGACCTCTGCCTCGAACCTGTGTATCAATCGCTGGATCGCTGAAGTACACAGAACGTGTTAGCTAGCAGCCCGATGTACCAGTTTCTTGCACTAGTGCGCAACGGATTTTTGTTTCGATTGTGAAGGCACAGCTTCAGGCATCGTCTGCCGTTTTGTAACGTGAAATTTGTGACAGGTTTCTCTCGTATTTTTGCATTATGGGCGCGCTATTTTACGACAAGTTGCGTATGATTAATGTTATTTATCATGAAATAAAAAATTTAGTTATCGAGTAAATTGCGTTTGAACACCTCCTTATTTACTAGCGCCGTAACACACCAAATGTTTCATATCGTTTTTTCGAATCTTCATCACCCTCAGCCATTATAACACGAGTTCGAGACTAGAGGCCTAAATCATCCGATTCAGCCAGTTTATCTGTTATAATACCCGGTGGTCTGGGATAAAATCCCTGAAAGCAAGATGGGGCGTCGCCCCCGTGGATTACGGCTGGTACCAAGAACAGAGTAGGACCATGATTCTAGAAAGGTCTCAATGTAACTTTTAAAGCGATCTTCATGGGAGCAACTAACGATCTCAGGTGGTAGATATTCCCGTTGGTTGAATCGCTGTCTAAGGGAGGTTCCAGGAAAAAGCCCGTGAAGTTTGTCAGTACCCCGTCGGTCGCCATCGGCCACTAAGTTATAATACTGCTCAGCGAATCCTACGCTAAGGGAAAACTGTCTAAGGATTAAGTCGCCATGAAGTAGTCAAAATTCAAGTGCATACAGGTCAAGAACTTCGAGTCTCAACCCATAAGCCACTAGCTGCAAACTAATCGCCAGGTTGTCAGCCGCCTGCTGAGTACGCTGAACAACCAGTACGTCTTTCAAGTCGGTGTACTCGATTTACTCAACGTACTCCAGCAGCAGTATCACATAAACATTGCAAATTATCTGACATAATTTCTTTCTATGCGCGGAAGTGTCCTTTTTTATCTCTTCAAGTATATTGAACCTCTGTATGTGGCCATCTGCTAATGACACTTGGGGATGGGTTGGACGACATCCAGATACTAAGGTCTTCAGATATATTTTCGTGATAATTACTGCACCGAATGCACTGTGAGACACGAAGGCTGTGATAGTACGGAATACGCTATAGTAAACGGAACTAAATCTACCTCGGACTCAGTGCTAACTCCTGCGCAGTAGCAATAAAGCAGCACGCTAGCCAACGAACTCATGATGCAGTCAGCATATGTACAACGTGATTATTCATGAGGTTTAACGGCAATAACACAGTGTTTGTTATGTATCACAGTCACTACACCGGCCGCATTTCAAACTAATTTCCAGGTTGTATTGATGAGGCTTCTTTTTCACATGTTCAGGAGTTCTTGTCTGCACCTGTTCCATTGCGGATACTTCGTCAGTAACTAAATTCAGCTCCAAACCCGACTCAGAAACCGAAGTTTTAGTCCCAGAGGACTAAAGAGAATGAAAAAGAGAGCTTCAAAATCTTCATGCACTTAAAACCAATAATACACAGGCCGGAATTAGTAACAAAAAATGATGACGTATAAGTGACAAATTGCCTATTTCTGAGTGAAAGTTCAAATTTGCCAAGATTAGATGAAGCATGTCCAGTAATACCCATAACGGACGGTTCCAGCCATTTCATGCCAGAAACATAAATAAAAGATTGAACACTACAAGCGTCAACAAAGAAGAGGTGTTCAGGACCACCATTAACAGCAAATGGTTGCGTTATGGGGTAAATAGACTTAACAAAGTCAGCGGAACTTCAAGTTAGAGCAATGGGTAGCGGATGATCCAAAGGATCATACGAAAGTTAAACGGGCGAATTGGGTAACGCCAGATTTTTAATCAAGGCATACTCATCCTTGACAATGACTGCGAGGTAATGGTGCGTCTTCTTCCCTAACACATATTTATGGGTAATACATCAAACTTCAAATGTTCCAGGTAACCTCTGATTTCCCGTGAACTCAAGTAGATGTTCAGATTTTCCAAACTGCGAAAATCCATCGCAAGAAATATAGTGGCGTTGGCGTCAGCTTCGGTCGATGAGAATTTGTAATAGTGATTGGAAGTCTACTTACCGCAGACTCATAACTAATTTCCACGCAGCACTGATAACGCAGCATATTAGTCGACGAAACTGTGCTGTAATCAGCATCTTTACAACGGACTTATGCAATGACACAACAATAACGCACAGTGTTCCGTTACGAATTACGATTACTACAGGGGCATTGCCGGAGTGACGTGTGCACACCTACTGCCACTTGGGGGAGGCTTTAATCGTCTGGTAGCCGTATAATTGCGTCTAGATCATTCTAAATTGCACTTAAATCAATAGCACCAGGAAAGTTTAGGTCATCAGAGTAGAGAAATGCGCCGTTGGAAATAGCACCTGGAAGGTGGTTGATATGAGTGAAAAACGGGAGAGCCGAACACTGACCACTGAGGAGCCGTTAGAGATATCAAGAAGAGGGGCGAAGTGTCCGACATGGTTCTGTTACTGAGCAAAAATCCTTCTCTTGGTTGCTATAAGCTGCCAGCTTGTGCCTGGGAAGGCCATGTATAGCACGGTTGACAGCCTCAACGAATTCGGAGGAATTGGCGTCTGAGTTTAGACCATTGTTCTCGGTATCCCCCCAGCTACCCAGGAAGGTCAGCACATGTGTGGCGCATGACCGATCTGGACAAGAGTCATCCAGTGCAGAAGAGAAAAGGCTGTTTTCTAGAAAGTGTGGCACGTTTTACCATGCGATCTTTTACCCTATGTGGGATGCTAGTGAGACTGATTAACCGCGTCTAACATGGGAGTGCCCGTCTCCTGCCTGGAAAACCGATCTGACCGTTACTTGTTTCCATGAACTACGGAGATAGTCTCTCCGGGGTGCAGGGTTTCTGGTGGACTGCCCGCCACTTTCTTGGCGACTCCAGAGTGAATCTCATCTGGATGCAACGTACTACACGGATTAACTCTGAACAAAGGGTTTACAACGCCTAGTATGGACAAGTCAGCAGTACTAAGCGGCTAAAGAAGCTCAACAGGAATCAAGTACGATACCGGTTCAACATTGCGACGTTGTACGCCATCAAATTGTGCCCTTTGAATATCCCGACAGCCCGCTGTAGGTCGGACGAGGCCTTCCTGCAGAAAGGACCGACAGCTTGTGTTTTTCCCAGGTGACGCACGTAGTTAAATAATAAATTTTTGTCCGCACTAACCCATGGTGAGATCTTTTTTGTACGAGCTCAGTGCATTTGTGGGTTTCCCGCCCACACTGATCTTGAACAGTTCGAAATTCGTCAAGGTCCCGTAGGTTGGTTGTAAGCTTACTCTCCGCGGACAATTGTAACGATCGTCAAGGAGACGACGGAAGAGGTAGGCGGGAAGTGATAGTGTACACTTTTTCCGGTACGAATGAATCACACAACTTGTGAATTGCGTTTTGGAAGGTCTGGTGATTCAGCTTCACAGAAATTTAATCTAGAATGAGTGAACCTAGATAGCTTTACAAGCCAATAAACTCAGCCTGCTTGAAGTTTCAAACCGCAGCACTGGTTAGTCTTGTTGACCACTCTCTCAACCAGGTGACTGTCGTGTGCGATAACTAGATCGAGCAAAAAGGGATCTGATCACCATGGTGTTGTTTCGAAACTCCCACATGCCATATCCACGCCTTCCGCCGTATCAACATCAACAAGGGCACCAAAAATCCATTGCCGCAATCCCACCGAGACACTGATGACGAATTCATCTTGGAGGCATTGAAACCAGTCACAGTGATTAGGTGGGAAGGACGTTGACGTCCTAGGGAGTACGTACAGACTTTCAATAAGGGCGTCGTCATCTGAACTGTTGTCTGAGAGACATCGATATACAGTCCTAGCTGGAATTATGTCTTGATCGTGTGGAGCTAACAGCAATCACATAGCGTCACATCTACCAAAGGACTGGAAATCCGCGATGACCGGGGGTGCCTGGAAAATTTGATTAAGGGCGATCTGAGATAGTCGACAGGGTGCACGAAGTATCCAGAGTATTCGGTTTACCATCATCAAAGTCTACTGGAAGCTAAACATCCGTAAAAGCGAAAAATTGAAGAGTTCCACCACAAACCAACTGTTTGATTTCCGGAAGCCTGTTGAATGGGCTGAGACAGTTTATATACATGCAGATGAAGGATAAGTTTTCGACTGAATGTTCAAGAAAACAGACGAAAGGACTTGAGGGAGAGCTTTGAGAGGAGGCACAAACTGAGGGAGGACAGGCGGGTAACGGAGTCGCTGTGGTTGTCTACCCCCAACAGATGGCTTTAAGTAGCCTGTTGGTATAAGTTGGGCTCCTTCCTACAACTTGAGCACATGTGATTGTTCCTGTTTGCCTGGCGGCCCGCTTCTGATCTTCCGTGAATAACGCCTTCTAGGCCACATCGTTCCTCAGAGTTTTGGAAAGATAATTCACCGTTTTACAACAATGAAAATTTACATGAATTGTCAGGCGGCGGCAAAGTTAAATCGGGAAAACTTGAGCTCGTCCGGGGAAAACGGTGGAAAAGCTGAACAAATTTGCACTGTTCGAGGTGCAAGAGGGAAATCCGACAGGCCGCTCCGACTACAGACATAAGGAAGAACTCTGTGGCCGGCGTGATGAGGGGTGTGGGAGTTGGAGACGTAAAGGATGGCATTGGGACAGTTCTTTTTCTCCATCACTTCCGCCCGATATCTCAGATTTCATCGGCGTTGAACGCCAAAGGAATCCATCGCTGGTGGATTGTGCCGGAGCTGCTAGTGGAGTAAGAGCTGAACTCCTGAAGCGAAGAATCATGGCCGCTGTCTTCGCCTGCACCTTACGGCGTGCCTTGACATACTCCCTAGTTTTGGCCACTTGACGTAACATATCCTGTTCCTATAAATAACGGTCAGGTGAGACGCTCGTCATGGGTTTCAAGGGTTTCAGTTAAGATTTTTTTCAAAGACTGTGCTGGCGCTTTGACGAACGTTCAACGTAGCTAGTATGCCAAGCGACTTTTTAAAGGCCTTGGAACGCCGCCTGCTCTCGGTTACCGAATTAAGGTCCGGAGGGAAGGACGCCCTCGAAATTGACCTGGCCAGGTCGATCGAAGACGGTATAGCATGAAACTCTCCCTACAACACTTCCCCTCTCTCGGATAACTGGATGTTCAAGGGTGGCCAAAGCTTCCTCTACCTACATTGTGGAAGGTGCCATCACCTTCTTCGCCTCAGAAAGTCCGGGAATGGTGAGAACCACATACTCGTTAAGGGAAGTCAATTATCGCCACATGTACGGCACAGCACGTTGAGCACCGCTTGAAGTTTTTTCCGTGGAGGACACTTGTACAGAATTTACAGAAGTGTGGGCTCTGAGCGGCAATCCAGATCATTTCGGGTAGTTGCATTCAAAACTGCTGCTGTGTTGGCCGCCCACACCTGTGTACTGCATGCAATTATACAGACAATTCGGGCAGACAAGGGGGATATGTGGAGTGGTCAGCAAACAGTGCTGTTTTCCTCCGAGGCTGGTGCACTAAAACTGTACCGGCAAAGGCGTGTATGTCGCTGCAGGCCGTTCAGAACCCTTACGTGGCATCTAGAGCGACCACACTTGGCTTGAGATTCGCGATCTTTCATCGTTGTCAGACGTTATATGAGTCACTGTTATAACGGTGCAGAAAACAACGTCAAGAGTTTTAGAAACAATATAAAGGAATAGCTCAAACGATATCGGAGACAGGTGAAGCGTTATTTTTGGGCGGATATCAATGATTGTTTTACTCCTGTAAGGGTGAAATTCTCCCTGACCCACAGATGCTATAGCAGCGGTAGAAAGGAAGCACATGACTCGTGAAAAGTACAAACCGCCTTGTGACCTACACAAGCGGTAGCGTCATTTCCAATTGTATGGGTGAGTGAGCCGTTGGTCAGTGAAAGTGCGTCTCGGCACAAGCTTAAGCACACAGGCGGTCATGATGCGGAAACAACGATAACTGTGTATGAAGACGGATGCTGATGACACAAGTGGGGCGATAAAACAAATTCGCAAAAACAGCACTCGCAGACTGATAGGGAAGAACCATAAATTCAACGATGCTGGAAGCTTGCGTGGGTGATGGCTTCGGAAATGAAAAGATATGGGTCGTAAATCGTTGCCGACACATTGTTAAAGCACCGCATCAACAGCGTGAATAGACGCATCAGTGGAGAGGATCAGATAAGCGGTCGGCTCTCGATTAACATGAGTAAGGGTTGTTATATCGCTGAGTGCTTTCTTCACGTCGTTGAAATCTTGTATCGCCTCAGAACTTAAAATAACGCCCCTTTTAGAATCCCGGAGCAGATCGGTTAACGGCTGTGGAAACTGTAAGCAGTGAGGAATAAAGCGACGATAATCGTTGATAATTCCAATGAAACGTTGAGGCTTTTTGATGGAATCCGGAATGGGACATTCTTCCGGCACTTGCACTTTGGTGTCCAAGGGTTTGATGCCACTTGCGTCTATAAAATATCCAAGAAGTTCGAGGGATGAGACGCCAAAAACACACTTCGGTAAATTGATGGAGATGCCGTATTCATTCATGCGTTCCAGTAAAACAGGAAGATGTATTCCATGTTCTCCTGGAGGACAACTGGCTACCAAAACATCGTCGAGGTAAACAAAGACAAAACCTAGATCACGTACAACCTGATCTATAAAACGCTGGGACGTTTGAGCTGCATTTCGAAAACCGAAAGGCATTCGAAGGAACTCGTACAAACCAAATGCAGCTGTTAACTCAGTCTTTGAAATGTCTTCTTCAGCGACGGTAATTTAGGAATATACGCACACCAAGTCGATTTTTAGAAAAAATGCACTCAAAATGGAAGGTCAAAGAAAAGTCACGTATGTGTGGGTCGGGTACGGTGACATTGTTGAGTGCCCGAAAATCACCACCTGGTCTCCAATCGACATGTGTTTTCTTAGGGACCAAATGCAAGGGGTAAGACCATGCGCTCTTTGATGGGCGGATAATACCAAGCTGAAGCATGTGGTTAAATTCCGCCTCAGCAATTTTCAGCCTTTCGGAGGGAAGACGTCTGAGGCGAGCGGTCACTGGTTGTCCCTTGGTCACTACGTTATGTGTCACGTCGTGTTCAGAGAAAGCGGGTGATACGACGGACTGACGAGCTGCGGGTATTGTTAGATCAGCTGGGAATATCTTGAGGACGTGGGTACTGCCATACGCAGTCCGATGGAATTCATGTTGGTTAATTTACCTTTAGCACTCAGGGAGGTCGGACTGTCCAAAAGCGTGTGATCCTGAATATATACCAAGAGACCAAAGTGGGATAGGAAATCGGCACCCAGAATTGCGGTCTGAACGTCTACCACCAAAAAATTCCAGCGGAATTGACGTCACAGTCCAAGGTTGAGGGTGAGCAAACGTCAACCGTATGTTTGTATCGGTGTTTCGATGGCTGCTTGTAAGGAGAAAGTAGACTGACAACGTTGGCGGTCGCCTGTGGCGCTTGGAATCACGCTTACCTCAGCGCCGATATCGACTAGGAAGTTGTAACCTGTAGATTTGTCTGGGATGTAGAACAGGCAAAATTTGGATGAGATACCAGGCACAGCCGCCGTCATCACTGGCCGGTCACTGCGTTCCCCTGTGATGTCGGTGAGGTAGTAAGTGTGTGAAGCTGAGCGCACTTCTTTGTTCGGTGGCCGAACGTACGGTGATGCCAACAGTGACCATGGTCTTTGTAAGCTAGTTTTGTGGACACCGAGAAGGGGTTTTAGATCAGCTGCGTGGTCTGTGCAATCGAGTGTACAGGTTGCAAGCCAGTGACTGGACGTGTTTGGCCAAACACTCTACTTGATGACGCAGGTCATCATAAGGCTGGCTGGTAACAGTATTTACCTGCTGGGGATTACGTTGAACATCCGATATTTTGTCGGCTGCTTCCGCTAATTCCTCTATAAGCACAGCATTGCTGAACGTAACCAAAATTTCACGAGTCGACGACGGTAGGTTTTTCATCCACAACTGTCGGAAAATGGTGTCATCCATCTTTATGTCTCCAAAAAGCTGCTTCATGTGTTTTGGGAGTTGGGGTGGCTTGCGGTCACCTAGCTCCATCTCAGAAAATATTCGATCCAGCTCCCGCTGTTCAGAAACACCCACCCTGCTAATTAAAGCATCTTTTAGCTTATCGTAGGGGTGGTCGTCCGGCATGCCGTCAATAAGATCCGAGACTTCATCAGTGATCTCTGTCGGGATGGACCGAATTGCGTTGGAGCACATCATGGTTTGTGATTTAATGCGCCTCGTTCGAAAGAGAGCTTTGGCTTGTACAAAACAGAGACGAGGATTGTTGACCCAAATGCAGGTAGTTTGATGTGCACGGTTGCAGTCAGTTGCTTAGTAGAATAGTCGTGGTCGGACATGGTAAGGGCGAACACTTTTAACACGCAAAATTAATGGGATAGTGAACACATTAACGCTTAAGATGACTGAAAAATCAACGGAAAATGAAAGTGAACAAAACGTGGAGGTACTAAGAGTTCATTGACCTAGGACGATGGAAGATCTGTGGGGAGAAGTTGACTATGTCGGACTCACCAATTTGTAGCCGTCAAGATGTGTTACTGAATAGACTATGCAAATGCGAGTGTAACTCACTAGGCTATCGGTGATAACGAAATGAACGAATGAGACAAAGCTGTTACAAAGTTCCAGCAAGTTATGGTAAGCAAAAGGGTTTGACTCACAGAAAAAGAGTTCACAAGTGTTCCAGATGACCACCACAATGTTCCAAATTATCAGTATCCGGAAGTGGATAATACCACAGAGTTGCCGTGGGCTGCTGAAGCGCGATCCGGGATGCGACGATATTTGTGGTAAAACGGAGCTAAACAATGGATGATAGGTCTGTGTCAAACGACTGTCTGTCAAACGACTGCGCAGCGGACAGAAGAGCAGACCGACGTGCACAAAATTTGTATTGCATTACAAGGTCACTTGTATCAATTTGAACAACATGTGAAGACGGTACAAAGGGTTGTTGTACAGAAATGAAACATCATTTGCAAACAAAAATATGGAAATCTGTGGTTATCATACAGTGCAAACAACAGATGGACTAACAGCTTTTTCTGGTATATGAGTACTGCCGAATTTCGATGTCATCAACACAGGAATATTGCCAGATATTCTATCACGTAGGAACACAACGAATGGCAAAGCGAGATTTTTGTGCAATCACATAATACAACACATCGTGAGCATTTTTGCTTTTCCAAACGGTTTTGCCATGCACGGCTTTTGTATATTGGTCACTAGCCGCAAACAGTTGGTTGGCATTACCCGGTAAACACGCCGATTGTGGCCCGGAGTCGGTCTGACTCTGGCACGAGTTGTCAAGGCATCCGATCCGAGTAGGCGTGCAACGAAATCCAGAGCCGGTCCGACTCTGGCCAGAGTCGGATCGGAGTGGGCCAGAGTGGGATTCCAGTAGGCCAGAGTAGGATCCGAGTTGGCCAACTGCGCTAACGGCAACTTCCTTACAATCCTAGTTACTCGCTTCAACAACTGAAGTTGTTCGAAACCTGTCATCCAACGCGTGCGACCTACTGACACTATTCCGTATGTTTTACCGAATTCTCTTCTTAGCGATCGATCTTATCTGGCAACAAGATGTCAAGTCAATTTAACAAGATCACTTTTGTAATGAAGCGTTTACTACGAAAGTCTTCAACTGTTCTAACGCGGACCACTATGGAGATTGACAATAGACGCATCCCATAATTCTCCAAATTGTTCCTACGAAGGACACACTACCGCAAACATCTTCTACGTGGCCGCTGAACACGCCGAAATTAACAGCAAAACGAAAGGTACCGCAATGAAAAAGTACATGTATATTTCATTAAAAAATTGGTAGACTCCACGAAGTAGAGGCGATCAGAAACCATTTTTGATGAAGCTGAAGACATCCTCAAATCCAGCATGCCGTACGCGAGATACGAGTGGACCAAAATCTGAAGAAAAAACAACAAAAATTGGGGGAACAACAAGGCATGGAGAAATTAACAAAGGAGAAAAACATGAAAGGAAGGCTGAAATTCCACAGAAAATATTTCCCGAGAGGAAATAAACCGAGATGGGAACACGTAACACGAATGAACAAGACTCGTAATAGACATGACTTCACTACATCAAAAAGCAACTTTACGTGAAACACGCATTATAGACCCCTACGTGGCACCTAAATTTAGACTATAATTCTGACAAATGTCCACTTCACTTTAATGATTTCGCGTTAAAAGTTGTCAACCTGTGAAGTCAAAAGTTGAGGTGCACTCTTACCTGGTAGATGTACCCCCGATGGTGGCAGTATTTGCAGATATCTCCGCGCCTCATTTCGATGTAATTATTCAGGGTTATCCAAATCCACTTGGTCAACGTGGATAAAAGAGGGCGCATCATACGAATTTAGCGGCGCTGTTGTATGGTGGGTTAATTGCAGCCAACCTCAACCATGCATCCACGATACACCGTACTCGTTCATGTTTTCTTCTGACTTCCTCTTCCAGGCTATTTTTTGCGTCTTCCAGCTCCGGATTGCCTTTTTAATTAAATTACCTCTGCAAATATATAGGTTCTTCCCTGTTTGCGATTATTTTCTGAGTGTCGGCGTTTTGATCTCCCACCTCCTGTGTCTTTGGCTCCTTGGAACCACTTCATGATTAAATGTTACACATTTCCCTCACTCTTTTGGGGGCAGTTCCGACCAGATAAAATGACGTCTATTAAGGTATTAGAACGAAAACGTATTACTTATAATTACTTCGGAAATGTTAGTGTCCGTTAGGCAACACTTTCCGCTTGTCCCAAGCCAGTTTATCTTCATCACCGATGAATCGGCAAACACATAGTTACATATCTTTCGTGTGCACTGATAAACTGTGCGTCCCCGGTGAACGACTGCCAGGGTGCGGATCCACGAAAGAAAAATAATAATCAACATCTCATCTTCAGACTATGACATTTTGCGTGGCATCCTGTAAAGTGGCAAGTGATGAAATGTTGTGATCTGGGAAATGACCTCATTCTTCTTTTACGAATCGGAACATACACGTCTAGAGCATCAGTGGTAGCAAATTCGGACTCTAGTTCAGCTCGCTGTTCATAACGTCTTGCCTTCTCGTACGAATCTGTGGATATGATGAAAACTTGTTTAAAGCTTATCGGTTTTTTTAAATCCTCAAAGCTAGGATATCGTAACTCTCAGCACAAGGAAGGGTGTGATTTCCCACGTGCTTCATGAATTCTGACGGTTTCGACAAAGGCCAGGCACACATATTTGTGCCGCGCATCCAAGTCTGACTGACAACAGACACCTCGCGAATGTTACAAAATTGGATGACGTAATACATCTGGAAAGGATACTCTGTTTTCTTCAACAATTGCAACTTGAACCACCAGTTTTGCAGATGATTTTAAAAATAGGATACAATGATTATGATTTTATTAAACGCAATACAGGAATAATTACAAACTCATCATCGTGATGTGAACACACGCATTTGCAAATTATATCGACAGTGCGCTTAACACTGGTGAAAGTTGACAGAGTCCTTGAACGGAAGATATAAAGGACTGAAGAAGAAAATCCGTGATTACAAAACTCGAGTACAGATAGAAAAAACCGACAGTGAACGTCGTGTAGCTAGCGGTTATCAATTAAGTAGGGTCGTTTTGGAATAATAACACAGTTATCCAGCTGGCGGCATGACAAGATTAAATTGACCCTGGACGTGGAAGATTGTTGGCGAGTAGCACACTTGACCGGCAAAAATATATCATCTTATAACACATCTATATCTACTATCTTTGTAGAGATCAAGCGTTCGTATACACGGTTGTGCGCCTGTATTTCCGGTGACTGCGGCCCTTTTACAAGCCGCTTCACTTGGGACATGAAACTCTCATACGGACACGACCAAAACATGTGCAATGGACGGAGTTATTCAACATCGCCACACAGATGAGATAAGCAATGCAGATTATGTACAACTTCTTTGTCACTTCAGAAAAAGGCAAACTGATTAACGAACTTCAAGATCAGGTAACGGATAATGTGAATAAATGAAACATATGAGGGGTAACAAAGGTTGCATATGGATGGGACTAAGTTCAGAAAGTTTTCATAACAGTTGTTTCGTAAACTCTTTTTCAGAACAGCCGGTCCCAAATACAGAAGAAATTGTCTGCACTCGGTGGCTTTCCACCTTCCAGGCGAAACAAAGGAATAACATTTTCGGGGAAAGTTCATCGTGAGACATTTGGGTACGATGGACAAATTGACGTCAATGGCCTTCTGCATACTTGCTGAAAGGTGAAAACCACGAACGCTATCGGATGAACGCCAAATCCTAACCTAGTGCTTAACAACTTCCAGGAATACTAAGTGCATGCGGTCAATGGGGACTTGTGACATCATGTTGATAGGAAGTTCAGTTAAAGGAGTTAAACCGATGTGATGTTCATCGTCAAACCGAAAACCGGAATTCGTCCTTAGTTCTCTCACACATACCGGAAAAACCATCCTTCTACTTCTATAATAGCACCTGTCGCAGCCGTGGTAGCCGTTGTGACATTTAACTTTACGTATCAGGCAACCAGCAAATGTGTCACAGATAATGGGCTGGATCGTTAAAAAACTGTTATTCCGAGCGCTTCTAGGTAGGCCCCATTAGTCAGAATGTCTTTGGTCGCTGTGGCAAATTCATCCACATGTAATTCTATAAGGTTCGGATGCCCACCGCCACAGTACGATCCAATCACAAATGGACAACTAACAAACGGCCGAATAATACGATCAAGAATAGGCCACATCTCACTGCCATCATAACGTGTCATCCACCGAGGTTTCTCATCTTTAGTCGGTCAGTGGAATAAGAAAGACAGGCCAACACCTGGCCCACTCTTGGCCGGCTTGGCCGAGTCGGCCATATGTTTACTGGGTAAGTATGAAGTGAGAACGTGCCAGGATGATTGGGTTATTACAAACTGGCGGATATATGTTGACGCCCATATTTGTTGACTGTAAACTTTTCTTCCCATCCATCTACAGGTTTTAATCGTAACTATTTACAGGATCTGTCCTGCACTAATGGTTAAACTGACAGTTTCAAAGGGTGCGCAACGCAACATCACGCGGTGCAGAGGGTTTCCTAAGATTTCATTGGGTCCATTTTCAAAGATATCTTCCTCATGCAGGCAGAGTTTGTAAACGGACATGACGTTTGCCGTTGTCAAGATAGATTCTAAGCTTCGTTTAAATTGACACATGTTCTTACTGGGAGTTTGTTTCAACTATAGGAATATTTCATTAGGAAGAACGTTCTGAAATTTAACCCCCCCACCGTAAATTTCTTGTTTCTGAGGTTGTGCTTTGAGCTATCTAGCAAGCGTATCGCTAAATTCACGGCGAATTTATTACCGCAAACATGGGTGCAAAGTTAGTCTTGGGTCAGCGTGGCTAAAGAAGGTCGGGTGCAGTCGTCTGACAGCGTTCCCCGTAGCCTAGAGAAGATACATAACCCAGCAGACGCTTGCTGAATGCACATTGGAGAATTTGCGGGGATAGCCTATCAGACATGCATATGTGGCTAGTTTGTAGCGTAGCAGGAGGGGAAAATGAGGGCCCAATGTAACCTATCGCTCGTTTCGTTTTAGATACTAGGAAAGATGTTCTACAAAACTGAATGAGTGTCGACTGTGAACCTCTGGTGGACATTGATAATGAGCTGTTGAGGTTCTTTACAAGCAACGTTAATTTGGTGGACAGCTGGTAAAATAGCTTCGCTGACGCTGTATGCCTTCACACTGTGGTGATAGCTGTGCGTATTCTTTGCCTCGGACAAGTGGAAATTTGATAAATATTCTGACACGTATCTAGTCCGCCGGTATGGTGTTTCAAGACCGAAACCATTTGCAAACGGCCAACTGGGCACGAAAGATACTTTCCACATTTTCGTGAAATATGAAACTGCATATTTAAAGACAAATATCTGAACTTATCCCGGTGAACTAGTGGAGTTGCAGTAGGAAAAGTCGGTTATACCTTAAAATCGCTTATATTCACATTTCTGTTAAGAAAATAGGCTCGCAATGTTTTCGGCAAAAACATCACGCTGGTTTTGCCATCGGTTTCACGTTATGAAAACGACTTCTTTGGAATTGTAATTTTGGAATACATATTTTTGTCTTGCGAAGACGCCTGGTTCGGTAGATATGCATGGAATTGCAATCCTCGATTGCGCTGCGCTTGCACTGTGTTGCGCAATAAATATCAAAGTGGTTTACTACCCGGGTCATGCCACTACTTTCGTGGATGGGTTATACATCTGGATCATACATTCATTTAGTTTCCCTATCGGTATATCAGGTAGATACTGGTTGACGAAGTGCAACTGCTAAAAGCTATTATACATGACGTCATCGGATAGTTTTCTCTATCTGCTGTGCTTATGGACAGCGTAAAACTGAGTGATGTCTTATTATATTATCGACAACCTGCGTACTGATGAATAGTCGGGGATTTGGTTTATTTTAAGTTGAATATCACCCACAACGGATCGCAGCTTTCGCATTCCCATAGACTTCCCAGTCGGCCCCTTTGGAAGAGAAGCACTAGATTCGAGTCTCGCGGGGTTATCGCTTGGAGTTAGCAGACATTTACTGTGTCTGCTATCGAGACGATCGGGAAACCTCATCATTACTGACAAGCGAAAGTGGTTGGGCGTTCACATATGATGATTCGGCTGTGTCAGTGGCGCGGTTGTAAACGCGGTTGCCTCACGGACAACGTGTCCGTGGTTCTAGTCCTGTCAGTGGCGAGGACATGCACTACTGACGAGCTCTAATGAGAGTAAAACCCGAGTCTTAGGTTCCTCTTCACAAGTGGCCTACTGGGAAGTCAATGGGAGTGCGACAGCTACGATCATTTACGGGCGATGTTGAACTTGAAATAAGCCTGCGTACTGTCTTTTCAAGTGGTTATTGACCATCTTCACTAGCCTTCACCACACTTTCCATCTAAGGTCGGTACTTTTGACCTATATTGGACCCACGTCGATGTAAACCATCATCCGATTTATAATCTTATCCTCTCTTTGGTACGTACGGTAGTTTTCTAGGGCCGCAACAAATATGGATTGACCATCCGTCGTGAGAATTCATCATGGATCTTGGTTGAAATCGTATACTTCCGTTTGTCCGTTTTGTTTACGTGCTTATTAATATGCATCCGAAAACGGATATGGTGCAAAATCAGTGCTGTTTACTTTAACCGTACTACCAATAGCGTTCAGCCAGTGCTTTCCATTCTCACCGACTCATGTTCTGTTATAATCCTTAAGGTTGTTTGGCGTTCACCTTCTCCACAGTTTTCCATATTGCTCAGGGATTCCAGGCACTTTCATCCGGTGCTATCGTGACTGTCGCCGGACAAGTGAGAGCTCATGTTTGGTATTTTCTTTCCTCCCTTTTGCACCTTTTTTAGTTCCCGTCTGGATTAGAATCAACCACTTGGAATATTTTTACGTAGTACTGGAGACTGATTTTGTTTACCATTTCTACTGTGTTCTTAGAGTTTAACGAATGAGGATAACGGGTATTTTGACCAGTTTACTACGTTTGCAGTATCAAAATTGCCTTTAGAGTCAGCAGTAAGTCGGTAAGCACGAAATCACGCCAATCGGTAGGAAGTCTCGAACGCGCAAACTACCAAGTTAAATGGCTGAAAACCTGCTAGGCTGTCTTTCTTTCCATTTACGTCAGCCAACGAAATGTTCCGTGCTTGTGAGTTGCGGTGTTTGTGAGGAGCAACCATAAGACATCAGGTGCGTAAACGCTGAGTTGACTTAGAGAGGTATGAAAGAAATGTAATTTTTAATTTGTTTCTGGCACGTGTGAAGTTAACTGTTTGACGTAATGCTCAGTGTTCAAAGCTGTGGCGTATGTTGAGTTTACTTTTGGGAATTTGAGCTTTCCTTAAATCATCCTGCTGGTAGTTAACAACTACAACGACGCTTGTGTCGTGCTTGCGCGTAATTAACGTCCTTATGTTTCCTTCCCGTTCAAGGCTTTTGCGGAGTACTTACTGATGCGTTCTCGATCAGTAGTTTTTTATTTATTCAGGCTTTCATCTGCACTTGATTGCTTTCCGAATCAAAATCCACATCAAAACTTAACCTAAAACCAAGAATGGTGACATAGTCGTTCATCCCGCCGTTTACGGGAGAAAACCGGTGCAAATGTTTTGATTCTGTTACAATGGTGGCGTTTTTGCATTGGCCAAAAAGTTACATAGAGACTTCGTATTCGAGCGCGTCCTCTTATTCCAAGCATCTTCGTTCGCTGCATGTTTGATCTCTAGGGGTCCTTGCAAAATGATGGCAACGGCCGTCCACGCTGACAAAAACAGGGGTTTGCTCCTTTGTTGGCTGCATGCATAATATAAACCATCCGTCAGAAATCAAATCGGCACGATCTGACATTGCCTGCTTCTGGGTTGGAATTTCAGTACACTTCGCCTGAGAGGACAGATTTGCTCTTGGAACAAAAGGCTGAAATAACGGTCTAGCACCGGTAGTACCAGTAGCCGCTAACGTGTACAGCTGATGGAAGCAATAGCCACCGTGGTACAATAACAGGCCTTCGGATTTGGGACAAGATTCACAAATAAATAGAAAAATGACACAATTTCCCCCTTAGAGGCTTTCCCCACCCTTAAGCTACTAATGGTGCAGGCTTTCCAAGAAGCTATCTAAATCTTTCTCAAATCCAGTCACCGTTGAAGTTCAACAACAGTGTCGTTCAACTTAATAGATGTATTCACAATACGAAGGAAAATCAGTCTATTCGTTAATCCCGAATTACGCCCCCACGATCTCAAATAACACATAACTTTCACTCACCTATCTTCCTTCTTTCAATTCTATCAGGTGTTCCTGCGGGACGGCTGATAATGCTTGTGCCATTGTGAAGCAGTAAATATCGCCACTCCCCTGGCGTCGGCTGTGCAACGTGAACATCTTATTTGCTTGGCCCATCCCCTCATCTCATGTCTACTGGCCCAACCACCTGAAGTGTTTTCATGCGATGGACCTTTTCCAGGAGAAATAACTCGTTTGCAAACATATCGTGTAAAAGGTTTCGATTGGTCAAACGCGTCTATAGGAATTCGACCAGTGATTCGCAGACGACCGCGGCCAATCACTGTCGAGAACGGGAGTAAACTGGAACGCCGGCGCTATGACAAGTTCGGATGGCACACTAGTGGAGCATCGAAATTTTATAACGAGCTTCGAAGCGAAACAAGTTGTTCAAGTACGTCGGGCGTCAAAACCGACGAGCCACAAGCGGAACCCAGCAGACCAATAGGAAGGCCAAGGCGTCGGCAGCAATTATAATTACGCATTTTGCTGATGCATTTTGTCTGTAAAGTGACCAAAAGAAACCCAAGAAAGCGGAGGTTTCCTTGTTGTTGCGAGGTCTGTTTTCGATCTCGGTCCGTAGGCAAGCGGCTCCTCAACACCGTGTCTATGTTCGCACACATTACTTCCTGTGCTAATGTATTATGGCACAGTACAAGTGTGTCCATACTTCACTTTGTAACGTGCAACGGAGTGGAGGCACTGAGGAACAGCGTTTCTCTGAAGGACGAGGGCCAAACGGAAACCTGGCATGGTAACAAAAACGGACAAGCATGAGCCCGCGGCCCAGTAAGTCATGCACACAACTTACCCAGTCGAAAACCCAAATGGCGTCAATCACCCGACAGTGAATTGTATTACAACTTTTCCTGTTGAAAATCGCCGTTTCAATCGTACAGTGCATTCCGACTCCTTGTAGCATCTGAAAAACACTGGTCTGTAGGTGAGTGAAGGTAGTACGCCGAATTAACTTGTTCAACGTTTCTTATCTACCGCAGAGTAACAACAATTTTCTGCCAGTTTTCACGCCATCACTGGTTGGTGCTTGAAATTCGCTGTTGTACAGATGGTGAGCTCAGCCTGCTAGCCACTCCGTCGCTCATTTAGAAACTTCCTGGAGTTAACACTCCTACGTAACAGATCCGACTAGCCTGGTAACATCCACGATTATGACACACCGATGAATTGTTCGCGTAAGTAGCGTAAAGCAAAGGACTAGTTACTGTACCTACTGAGTGAGGGACCAAAACTGGACATATCATAGGTCTATACTTGCATAGTCCTACCGGACAGAGGATTTTCAGTCCACTTACAACCTCCCAGGCAACAACATGGGCTGGTAGCTTGGTCACCGAAAGAAGGTGACTGACAGATCCGAAGGCCTTATGGAAATCGTGATTGCTAACTCCACCTCTCCATCTCGATCGGGGATATCGTTGATTCTGTCAAGATAGTTGAAAAGACCTGCAAGGCCCGGCCTCTTTTGAGAATCATTAATGTGCAGGGTTACTTAACGTCTGTTTTGTTGGTTAGTCACACTTTTTTCTGGATATCCTCTTTGGTAGTTTACACCGTACTCTCGTCAAACCCATCAGACGCTAACTGAAAACGTGTCCCTTGTAAATCTGCTGCCGTCGGAACTGAGCAAGTTTGCACTTCCCACGTTCTGTTCTACTGTCCAGCCCGACATTTAGTTTACACACTGTATCTGCCCCTTTTTATTTTATTGAATTAATCTGCTTTTGATCGTCTGCCGCGCAGGTAGCCATTCCTGATTGGCCTACTTGCATTACGGTTCGTCCATGACCTTGCCGGCCCCCTTCAACCTCTGCTGCTTTTAATGAACAAGATTATTGTGGCGAACTGCTGAGGTTTGGTTATTGTAATTATTTATCCATTCCTTTTGATACTATCTTGGAAATATTTGGGCCCAATCATGTTCTCAGTTCGGGGGCCGTGTTTGGACTGATCGTAACCCAACGATCAGATGCGGATCGTTGCAACACCCAGTCAAACGTGATTAGTAATTTTTGCTGATGTCAAAAATTCAAATCCATGGAACCCGGAGGAAATTTCTGATGTGACACACAAGTCCGCGGTACATGCTGTACATGCTGCCTCAGTTGTCTTGTGCGTCAGTCGTAGGTCTACAAGCAACCCACAGAGTCCACAAATTCAGTACATCTTGTTGCTAGCTAAGAATAAGTAGCGGGAAGTCGTGACGGATACAACGCTGGACCGCAAGCTGACCCAGACTTTCACGGATGTTGAGGAAGCTAGATGGTTGCATCAGCCAGCTGGAAGTGAAAAATTACATGCTGATGTTAACCTCAAACGGGAGCATACAGTTTACCTTGATGCAGAAGTGAAGTAGCATTCAGAAGTTTACAAATTTAGACTATCTTCAGAAGTGAGACGATCGCAATCTTAGGAGCATCCTGTCGCGAGCCATCTGTCATATAATTTGTTGCCAACGGCTGTCAGTCCTGATCTGTCAAAAGTTGAACTATGCCTCTCTGACGGTGACCCCGTAAAATACAGGAAGTCCTTTAGGCAATCTGAGTATTACAATGAAGGTGATCTGTCACCTGTGGATAGGACTACACCCAATTTAGCAGGTGCTCTCAAGTTGTCAGTGTAGATGCAGAGCTGTGATATAGCATCAACACGGATGTACTACTCGTCCGAACCGAACTTCGTAACCAGCTTGGAAAGAACAGTTGGGTCACCATCAGCCAACATGTGATACAAGCGGACAGATGTCGCAGGTTTTAGGCCGGCTCTTGTCAGCAGCCTATTCTCGAACGGCTTCGCAAAACTATTTCAGAGCGCGCTCGAAATTATTTTGGAAGGTTCACTCAGGCAACCTGGGATTGTAACCATTAAAACGTCAGGTGAACTGAAATGTGTAACTCATACAGGCTGGACGCATCAAAAAATGTCATCAGAAAGACAGGAGCCCCAATATACACGGAAAGTGGCGCGTGGATAACACTTGCTCCGAATAATCGTTCCATATGCAGGCAGATTCGTGAGTTCCGTTCGGTGAACGCCGACCATAGGTGGGAGGCCATTCGCCAAAATGGAGGATATCTTATTCAACTGAAGCCCATTCACATAGCTACTGATTGCAAGGGAAGAGCAGTGTAAATGGATGCAGTGGCTGTCATATTGGCTTACCATTAGGTGGCCGCTTCAGTACGTTAAGCTTTGCGCAGTGGTGCTAGTTGTTTTGACAAACAAGTACTTCTTGGAATAATTCCGGTGGAAGCAGTAGACTCCGCTGATCTTGCTTCCACTTACGATTTTGTGGACAAAAGTTCAGACATGACCTTGATGAAGATAGGCCTCCTGGATTGCGTAGGTTTACCGAGTACCATCTGGACCTTGTTCAATACGAAGATTAACGGGACAACAACCGATTGTACGGGTTCCCAGGTGAGCCTGAGGTTTTTCGCGATGCTAGCTCCGAGGTTCACACACCTAAGGTTTCCCCCAGCCTTATGTTAACCCGGATCGGAAGTCTCAGTGAGAAAACGGTGAATCT
>LUCH01002052.1:69867-80950 GCA_013368495.1 Paragonimus heterotremus
ATTATTATTATTATTATTATTATTATTATTATTATTATTATTATTATTATTCTGTTATTCAGAAGACGCTGAATGTTACAAACAGGATTTTCTGAAGTTTTACCAAAAGATCCGTTCTCTCTAACACGTTTTAGCAAAGAGTCTGGAAATCCCACACGATTGGTTGGAATAGATTTCAAACTGACTCATGGCTAAAAAAATCAAATACAAACTGTCTTCTGCTTGGAGGTCTGACTACTTCACGACCAGTTCGTCACAGTATCATGCCATACATATAAAACTGTACAGTCTGAACTGTTTAGAAGGAAGTTGAATGAAAGCTGTTCTTAATCACTTTGCTGAGTAATGTCATTTGCGTAATTTTGATGACCGTTTCAAAAACGCAATCTCAACCGGTTACCCCCACCCGCCGGCAAAGCATGTAACAAACGGACATATCGGGCAGACAGACTGGAACAATATCTGAGACTTATCATGAACAGACTTGGTGTTGATAAAAAGCTACTATTTTCTTCCAAGATAAAATGTAGGAACAATTTATGACCCAATAAACCACCATTTTCCCAAGTCTAATGCTTAAAGGCGATGCGTTAATGATCACTGTGTAATGTCTGACTTGATCAGGCACACAATAGATCTTTGATGTCGGTGATCTCAAGACTCATGTAAAGTCTGAAGAACGACCGTCATTGTTACAAGACTTCCTTGTATCCTCACTCTTCCACTTGGTCATGTGAAGTAAACTGTACCAGCCGAATGAGTAAAAAACAGTCTAAACGTAGTTATGACCATCACCTGGATAGGCGAAGAACAAGGGTGTTGAAGTCAGTAAACATACGTGTCATAAAATAGGCATTTGTCAGATGATGAACAACGTATCAAGGATAGTCAAATGACGAGTCCGAGCGAGCACCTGAACAATGGAGGGATATAAACCTCTGTTTCTTGCAGCCCAGTGTACACACAGAGGTAAGTTGTTCAAACGGTGCCGGTTACTAACCAGATTGCAAGCGAATAAGGTCTAGGATCATTTATTTAGAAACTCCATCAATTAACACTACTACCTCTTTGACAAAGATACAAGTAACCACACATATGTACATAAACAGACTTGTATTACAGTGGTAAAATACACATATGGAACTTGGTAGTTATCATCCTGAGTCGTATGTACATACAGTTCATCTAACGGTGTAGGCCGGGATAATACCACGTGGTGTGAGTGTGACAGAAGTTGTCAGCGTTTATCAGACATCACATTCAAAATGTACCACTCAAAATCCAACTTTCAGCAATTCACCTGAACGTTCGTAGACCAAGGGTAAAGTCTGTGTAACTATTTCTTTTACATTTATTGATCGTTATCTCTGAGATCCCACCTCACACAATGAGGTCCGTCTATCAGATGGAAAAATTCCCGTCAGTAAGAAATTTTGGTTAATACATGTTGAACACTACTCACAATTTATCGCAGCTTCTGTATTCTCCTGAAATTTTCGACCGAATTCTCTCGAAAAAAGCGATAGATCCGATTTTCGATTTCGTTAAAGTTCGTCGATAGCGTTTAGCCCTGTCACGGCCTAGAGTCGAACTCCGGCCACGCTTTAATGAGGCAACCCAGTTATTCTGTACACTTGCGTATGACATTTCGGTCATGCCTAATATCAGATGGAGAACACACTAGTTCACACGGTTACCTCATATAGGTGTGACGGGGGTTGTGATCCCGGACGTGGTTTGCTGAACTCTAACATGAGTGAAACTTAAGTCTACTGCCTCTTCTCAACAGAACCTGGCGGATATAGATTTCCGCCCCATTAATCTTAAACAGTTGAATTTAAACATTTTTTTGCTGGCGTGCTACGCAGAAAGTATTTTTGATCAGTTCCTCAATCGGATGGACATTTTTTCTCATATGCTGAAACCAATCAGCTCTTTGTATTTGCCTCGTAAAGTAGGAAATAACCATGGAAGCCACGAAGAAGCCTGAATAATGTTTTTGGGAGCAGTTGGTTCCCGTAATCACCAACGCAATGACGGACAGTTAATTCGACTTTGTTCGGTCTCATCGGTACCACGCATACCAAAGAATCGAGCTAACGACCAGCGAAAAAAATGACAGAACGGTGGGCCACTATAAAGTGGTAGCACAGACATTAATTCGTTAGATCACTGGGGGTGTGGGTTCAATGTCCCATGGTGCGGAATGTCAGTGAGATGCACTAGGAATGAAACAACTGCCCACTATGTCACTGACAACGACTGTTTACAGAAAATTCTGTATCACTGAAGTGCTGTTTTATTAAGTGGCAATTCAATTTTCGACTTGTTCTTGTTAGTAAAGACTTCAAAAAGACGATTTCTCTTCAACGAATGAAAATCGCAAGTAAGGATGTCCGTCAAGTTTAATATGGTACCGAGTGTTAGGAGGCTTTCTGTGTTGATCAGCTAAACGATTTTATGTAGATGATTGATCACTGATTAGGAAGCATAATCTAACGTTGGTACAGTAATCTCAATCTAATCACAAGTCCCCTATGGCGACTACAGAAACTATTTGTGGTCTTCATATGAAAAAACTATTTAGTAACGGAGACCAAAAATAATGTGTTGAGTGAAAAATGCACTTGGTGATTACTCACGTCTTCCAGTTTTGTCACACCCAAACTGAGAGGTATACTTCCTTCCCGTTGACTGATTGCGTAGTGGTACACCGTCCTAGAGTTTGTACCGTCGAGTTCTCACAAAACGGGTTTGCAAGTGTGCTCTATTTCATAGGACGTGCAACATCGGGTTCTTTTTCAACGATCACCTTCATAACGCTGACTTATTCAATCTGTTCTGATGAAGTATTAAATGTTTTCACTAAGCGGTCAGTTATAGGTACACTAACTTATTGCCCACTCGACTTGGCTTACTCTGGCTTCAGCCTACATTGTGAATCTTACGCTTAACTTACGTCTTAATTGCCCTGATCAAAACGCATCTGGGGAACACGATACAACAGTGTATTCATTAAATTACAGCTGCTTAACCCCAGTGGTTAGAACAGGAAGTTGAAAACTCCAGCCACTATAGAATCTGTTATAATTGTCATTTTTGAACATCCCGGAGATGATCATTTAGAAATTGCAGTCATCTTCCACGTGTATGCATACTTGTTCAATGGATCTATCTATGGGGTCTGGATAAGATTTGGACACCGTTCTATTCAGATGTGCAGCACACTGTACAACGCAAGTGTACACGGTTTCTAAGTAATCTTTTATATGAGAACGATAAAGTGGCGAACAAGACTTGTTTTCTGTGTTTGTTCATCAGGCTAGTTATAACACAATAAATATGAAAACAGTAGCTGGGATGAGTCAGAAAAATGGTCAGTAGGGGTTATGGACAGTGTGTTTGTTATCAGTTACGCAATCACTGTTCCAAATCGTGGGCTTCATTGATTGTGGGCCAAGGGGGATGAAGTGTCCCCATGAACTTCTTCTGAGCACAGAGGTCAGGGTTGCGGAATGGGATACTAATAGACTCGGCAACGGTCAACATTCGGAATCTCACCATTTTTGATCTATTCCTTGGCACTCGATAAACAATCTGAAAAGCGTCCTTCTTACTGGCAGAATGATTACAGTCAGTCAAATGAGCGACAGTCGCGCTTGAAACCGTTTTAACCACACCACCATTCAACCACGCAGGATGATGTTCACGCATTCTGTCAGACAATCGCCTTGTAGTGCGACCAATATATGATGCTCGACACGAGGAAACAAATGAGTACACACAACAGCTGGTTGTAGAACATGGAAGTTTGTCTTTGTGTTGTGACATGATAATGGGTGTTGAACGAAAACTCACGCACAGTCTGGCGACAAGGTAGGTTGTTTCGACTGACTTTTTGAGCTTTCTTGGGATGACTTCGGCCATGGGATCACCCTTGAAAGGAAGACTGATAAACGCGAGTTTCTTATTAATAGAAGGTGACTTAAGCTTCTACTCAACCGCCTACATCGCCTTTTGAATGAATCACATTTGGTAGCCATCCTGCATGAACACTTCTTGTAGAAAGTCTAGCTCAGTTTTTAAGGTGTCAGGGGTGCAGATCGTTAACGCCTACCTGTCAGACATCATATGAGGTTTCGCTTTTGATTTAACGGAACGAAACTGTCAAAGTGAATGTATTGGTCAATCCAAGTTTGATTTCTGTACTTATTCCATTGAACTGAACCATTCTCTCTTCTTACTATGCCAACATCCAAAAAATTCATCTGACCATTGTTGTCTGGTTCCTGAGTAAATTTAATACTGCTATGGGCTGTGGTGAAAGCTACCATAACTATGTTTATGTTAGAATTATCGCTGACGACGCAAAAAATATCATCAACACAACGTTTGTAAAATGTAAATTGTTCAATGACCGCACTCAAGTGGTTAGTCTCTAGCTTGCTGATGCTTTTATACTGTCGTTTGATCGGTTACTGTGCGCTGGTGATCTCGCCAATAGTGCTTGTTTGGAAACAGACAAGTTTCGTCCCATTTGTCGAATTTACTTTCAGAGGCCGTTACACTCTGACGCGCTGTTTATATTCTACTAACGTGTCTACTCCATAGCGTGCAAAAAATACAAACAACTCCAAGAGATGACATTACTATTTGTGTTTTTAATTATCCAAACATCTTTCAAATTGTACATTGGTTGTACCACACACTTGTCAGCTGAAAGTATCCGTGTATGTCATCCGTTATGAATAACAATAGGATCGATGGAGATTTCTGCATGCTCAACCGCTGAGCCCTTGATCGAGCTAAATTGTGCGACCAACTCAGCTGACCCGTTCGAGTGCGTGCAGCACTATCGAAGTAAGTCAAAGGACGTACATGGCCAATCACGGACGCACCTCTACACACCAGCCGTGTTGAAAAAATATATATTTCTAAATCAAGGAATGTTTAAAAATTCGGTTGTTCACCCATCTTGATATTTAAGTTACATTAAACGAAGTGACATCGTCAATGCACAAATGTTTGGGCGTATAGGTCTGAGAACCGTGTTTGTGATCACGTATGGGTTACCTTGATCATGAGTTCGGAGTGTTCGCACAGTCCGCCTCGCCCCACTTTCTGACTGAAAGGAATTTATTGAAATTTTCCCTTGTTAATCTGGCTTTGTGTATTTCATGGTTCATGATCGTATGATATTTAGCCACCAGCACCGACTGGTTACACATTGTTGTAAATTACGCTGACTGCAACATCAGTTTGTCTCTCAAAGGCAGACTACAGAACACATATCTTCAAGTGCCCGCTCAAAGTGTGAACACTACTTGTCATAAAACTATTTAAATGAATTAACTTTTTTTATCGAATGGAAAGCTGACAAACTGAATACTGAGGTTTATCTGGATTCCGTGTCGTTCGCGGTTGTTTTTTCACAGTCTTAGTTTCATCCAAGTGTGATAAGTAATCTGTGGTAAAGCTGGAATTCACAAGGCCAATAGCTAGCAGTAGATTGTAGATGCAGATTTACTTTTGGACGCACGCAATAGACGATTGGCTAAGATGGACTAAGCTTAAGTGAAGTTTACTGTTTTTTCTAAATAAAATCAATCATACTCTAAATTCCGGACACAATCTGCAGAAAATCGATAAGTGTAGACTGGCAACCCACTCCATTCTGTTATGCCGTGTCAATCGACCGCCTCTTGTGTAAGACTAGTTTCCAAAATCTAGACCGCATCGAATTCGACCTGAACATCACGGATTGACTGATGCCCGAAAAACTCCATATTTCTTATTTTGAGAGTAGACAGCCAGAAGACTGTGATTCTATGCGTCATATACCAGATTTAAACGCGGTTTCAGGGTTGGTAACTAGTTTCCATAAAGCGCACTTGGATTTTAAATATTCACTAGTCAACTAACAAGTAAATGATACATAATACATACGAATAAAAGTAGTTGACGGATTTCTATGCTCATATAAACGATGCAAGAGAGACGAAAAATAATATGGGCAAACTAACACGTAGACTTGTTACTCAGGTTCGTTTAGCCTGAAAGAATTTTAAATCAGTAGCCGGAGGAGGTTAAAACTGAACGACTTACTGCTGTGACTGTTTCCTCCGGTTGGAGAACTGCTCTATGTTAGTGGCCACCATGTACGGAAATAAGGTGTAATCCGCCATCTAAAAACTTAGTTGTTTAAGTTGTACACCAAGCGTACACGATCAGTGCCTAAAAAGGCGCGCCAGAATCAGCTTTCTCCAATGTTAGAGCACATCATTCACGACCTGAAGGTGAACTCTGACTTACGTTCTCGAAAGGTGCCAACGTTGATCGCTACGCCAATGCATTAACAATAGGTGAGACAGAATTAGCTTACTTGAATGTTCGATCACTATCGGTTGTGCGTAACGCTCAGATTATTCGATCGTCTCGACGAACAATGGCTGATTGGTTAGCTTCAGTCGAGTACCTCACAGTCAGCATTTCACTAGTACACACCACATAAAAATGATTACCGAATCATAATGCGACAGGGCTGATTGCCGTCACAAAGATGCAAGGAAAGAAGGCCGGAACTGAGTTCAGACGAGTTCACTTCGTCCTATTTATTAAACGATATTCCGTTTATCCCAGCTTATTTAAATTGATTACGCCCATGTTAGTTTTGTTTTATTTAAACGCTACTCCATATTAGGTAACTGAAGCATACTTCGAATAATTGAGGTCTATTGGAAAATCTTAAATCAGTCAATAAATCTAAGTAGTTACTGGTAGAGACAAAGTAGGGACGGTCATTGCTGAGCGAATTCAGTTCTAACGGCAGAGACATCTATCTGAACCGTACGGCGCACGTGGACAAAGTACTCGTGATAGCAGAGCTGCTTTTTGACTGACTGGATGACGAAAGTTGTCTTCAAATGCTTTATCAGCTAGGTCTACATTCAACAGCGTGCTTCGGATTGTACCAACGAATAAGAAGCGATGACGTTGGGGATCTAATATTTGTTAGTAGAAAATCAGCCTACTCCATCAGACCTTGCAGATTTTTGAACATTGATAGCTGATCTGTGTATTGTGGATACTCACTAATCGTGTGCCACTGAGCACTGTGTTGTCGATGCTTCGTCAAACTGGTGTAAAGTGACGTGTGGACAACTATTGACTTGATGTGATTAACCGAAGGCACAGACTAGGGGGTTAACCACTATAGGTAGCAGTTTTCTTTCTGACTAGACACCCACGGTTCACAAAGCCTATGTTTGAGAATGTTAGGAGAGATGGCGACTAATCGGATTCAGTGAGATGAATATTGCTACTGTTTGATTGAGTTGTCTGAGATGTACGGGCAATACATGAAGTAGGACAGATGTGGTCAACGCGTTGCGGGTATCGTTTTACTCCTGCTTGTAACTTAGTTGCTTGTCCGCAGGGTGTAGACCTTGAAGGTGATAAACTGAACTTAGGTCTAGAAACTTGTGTGTCACTTCAAATATATTCCGTCAATTGCCTGTAACTATGGGTCGTTTTTTATGGTTGTGTGGCGGCCAGGTATTAGTGTCGCTGAGCTCACCAGTATGTTGCATTTAGACAACGTATGTAGAGCTTGCATCACTCGCATTTGGTCATAAAGACACAACTGTGTTCATTATTCTAGCAAACAACTCTGTTGGAAATTGGACGAACCATAATCTTCGAAATCTGTGGCCAAAAACAACAGCTTATTCTGGGATAGAATACAGATCACCGCTGAAAGGTATCAATCAGGTCAGCTGAGTAGAAGAATATCAAGTGTCAGGCAACCCATCAAAAGCGGTCCGAATTAGAACACTTTGTACTGCCGAGGCGATTGGAATCAGGCTGTTTGACCCGGTATTGTCAACAAAAAAGGTGTGTTCAGGCGCTGCACCTACCATGGCCACAAATTCAGCGGATCGATGGCCAACCTGCGTGATCAAACCAAAGGACAAGCGTGACGTAACCGACCAATCAAGCCACCACCGATTGACTGGCCAGTGACCTAGTTTCTCTGCAATAAGTCTGATCGATATCTCGATCTAACTCTATTAATTCCTTATATAATTGTACCGGCCTGAAGATGAATTATCAAAAATATATGTTTGCCTATACCTCTTCATTCTCATTACCGTAAATTGCATGTTTGAAACGATAAAAGAATGTCGTCATAAGAAAAACTATGTAAAACAAAGTGACATTAACAGATAAACAATCAAAATTAGCGGTAAGCAATATAAGAAAGACGTCTTCAGTGAACTTAGCCTGACCTGTATGTTGAGGCACAGGTCGACGTCATCCCCTCCTGCGACCAGTATTTTAACAAAATGTTACACCTCTTTCTTTTCAATCCTGCATTATCTTTCAACTCATCAGTGCATATCTACTACCCCAGTTGTGATCAAAAGTCTTAGAAATGTTCTCTAGATCCCAAACTGTGTATCGAATGCGAGGGACGCATATTTAGTGGGTGAAACCCACACTGTTCACATTCGCCTGAGTTTTGTCTTTTTCAAATTTAAACAGAATACAGCGTGTGATGGAACTGGAGTCATTCTTATGATTTAGTGTACCACAGTCTGACGGAATGTGACAGGTTAATTCAAATCCGAATACCGTCTCTGTCATTTTCGACCTAGTTATTAGGCCCTCCTGAAAGCACCGGCATATTTTGTGCTGGAAACATGCAAGCAACTCTGAACGAAAATGCAGCGACAAAATGTCGGTCTGAAAACACGCTCTGCAGTGGACGACTTCCAATTCGTCCAGATGATCGACTGAAAAAAGTGATGGAAACTAACGTCAGAAGAACCTGTGTATCGTTTCACTCGATACAACATGAAGTGTCCCGGGTGCTGCAGAAAAAGAGATAGCACTTGATAAATGATAATCGTATAAATCGACAGAGATTCTAGTGAAGATATGATCGGAAGTGTACACCTCATTACGAGTATGAAATAAGCTACTCTTTGTGATTAAAACGGGTTGGAAAAAACCCGACTGTCGTTGAAGACATCCATGCATGCAGATTGACGATCTACAGCCAGATTAATCTTTTAAGAGATTTAGTTTACAAGAGGGAAAAAGGCTTTTGTTTCTGCGTCCGTGTATCCATAATGATTGAGAGGAAATTGTGTTGGATGTAAGGAAACGATGAACAGAAATAAATAAAAGGGAACTTCGGCATGCAGTCATGAGCAACGGACAGTGAAACAACATTCCGGCAGGTTAGTGCACTTATTGATCTGTGGGAACTGGATAGAATGGTGGCCAGAAAACTATTATTATATATTTCCTCTCAGATGTGTGCCGATCAAATAAGATTTCAAAACTTACAACCGATTCAACCACGAACACAGAGTTGAGCAATGCGTTCTAATGTAAATAAACCCTACCTGTGAGGCAGTTCCGTCTGCAATGTAACCTGCCCAATACATAACCCCATTTCACCGAGTGACCCACTTGACGTTCATCTTTGTTTACTGAGCGGAGATAAACCAGAGTAAGAAGAGTTTTGTATGTGAGAATTGTCCTATGAGATGTCTGTGACTTGTTAAGAACCGACCCAACTCTGCTAGTCTCTCTGAGTAGAGGATTTTTCTAGGCGTCATAATTATATTAACGATTCATCTGTGAACAATTCCAGTGACTGCCAATTGTTTATAAAACAAGGATGACGGGTCTGCATGTTCGTCACCAATAGTGGACTGATTATAGAAGCAAATGCAGTAGGAAGGATTTTGGAGTGATAGGCTCCAAAAATTCTTCCTAAAAGGTTCAAGGTCGCTTGTTTTTGCCATGTTTACACAAGTTGTAGATAGACTAAAACTGTCCGTCAATGAAGTTTCTGGGTTTCGGTTGCAGCCTAATACAGGTAACCTGGCACAACCAAAGTACTGGCCACGGAAAAATTAATGGCGGGTGTGATAGATTTCGCAGTTGCATGCAACGAAGAGCAAGTTATCTTCTATGGACTGTCAGTTTAGACAATTCAAATCGTTTTGTAGGACTACTACATGGTCCCGGCACTCTACAGTTCGCCAGAGTTTTGTGCAATTAGCGTAAACTAATATCGATCACGTAACGATACTGAGTAGTTCAAGAACAAAAAGGAACGCATTATAAGAGTCTTAAGATGGATCCTTGTGAGACATCACTATGGACACGGAAATTCTCTGATAACTGTTCATTCACACTGATGTTGAGATTGTGTTCAATAAGGTAATTCCCAGGACAGGTTGGTAAGCGTTCATAATTATGAGATTTCTGTAGAAGGACGGTAGGACCAACCGTGTCAGAGACTTTGGAAAAGTTGAGATAGACTACATCAGTTGTTAAATTTACGTCAGCAGCCTTTATCTAAAAGTCGGCAACAGTCAGCGGATTCGAAAGCCACGTTGCTCATTGGAGACCACTGAAAGCGGTGTTATTAGCCAGAGGTTCACTGGATCATCATTACATTCGTTCTCGAAAACAGATGTGATTGTGAGCTGTTTCCAATTACAGCGAGATCCAATTGTAATGAATACCAGAAACTGCATGTGCAACATTTGTTTTTATTGTGTCGTGACCACATCGGTTCTGGTTGATCAGCAATATAAAAGAAAATTGGATGGCGAGATTTAGTGAGTAACCTTTCAAAAACTGCCTGAGTTAGTTACTCAGATTACCCTCATTCATCGTAATTTCTGATCAACAGATAATCACTTTGTTGTTCTTTCAGTTATGTTCATTTGACAGCAAAGTGGTTATGATAACGTTTTTGGTGTATAACTGGGCAGTACATTAAACAATAATCATAAACATACGTACATCATGTTAGTAAATATGTGATGAGTATAAGGGTGGTTGTTTTCTGAAAACTAGAAAGTTCAGTCTACTTGTATTATTATAGACCTGACTTCCCACAAATGTCAAAGCTGTCAGGATGCTCTAACACAAAATCATACACTTATGTTTTCTGACAAATTAGGGTTGTTTTGCCCATAAACAGTGTTGCTATTCGCTGAATATATGGATACATACACACTGAATACCTGTCTCCCATAGTGTTTAAATCTACTTT
>LUCH01002052.1:84567-117849 GCA_013368495.1 Paragonimus heterotremus
TGCAAAAGGCTGCTTCAAGATTGCCTCATTTCCATTTCTACTTTCTTCACTACACGTAATCCGTTCGAGATTGTGGACAAGTCCACATACTTGTGTAGCACTATCTCGCCAGGTTGTAATATTGCTAATAAGATAACAGCGAGGACAGCAAAAGTGCGAGTTGTCTATATCAGTATGCGTCATGTGTGGCGTCAAAAAGACGTTCGACTGTCGCTGAAAGAGAGGGTGTATAATGCTTGTATGGGTTCTGTTTTGCTCTGTGATCCAGAAACGTGGCCACTTCGCAACGAAGATGTCGGCCGGCTTGCTATGTTTGACCATCGTATTCTCCACCACTTGGCATACATTACGTAAGCTGATCTTGTGGGTAATTCAGCCGTTCGCCGGCGTGTATTCTGGAACGCTCGGATGTGTGGTCAATTGGTTAACTACTCACGTTGCACAGCCTGTGATAGTTAGGTCACGTACTCCCTATGCCAGGTGAGCGCTTACCGTACCGGGCATTAGATACTGAGATCATCAGTTGAGTGAAACCACGTGGTGGTCAGGCAACAAAATGGTCACGAAATATGAAGTCCATGACGACTGTACTGAGCAATGTGAGTAGGTGTCCCTCACCTGGCTGGGGTCTTCCTGATTGCTCAAATCGTTGGTTAGAAACGTTATCCGAGACGGCAATGTGCTGCAGTCAGTGGCGTACTTGCAATCACACTATTTCTAGTTCTTCCGATTAGTCTTCTTTAATCAATTTTCAACCTTCTTTCTAACGTTTTCTTCTAGTATAGTCGAATTCATTGCTTAGGTGACTGGCGGCCCGAGCCACAGCACTTTTTGGTCAAGCTTTTAGCTACAATGATGGTGATGATAAATGAGTGTCATGTAGAGTAGTGAGAAATGACGAGTGGAAGAACGAACTGGAGTCAACAAAAATTAGGCAATCGATAGCACAGTTGTCGGTAACTGCACGTAAGTGTAGCTAGCCGAGAGTGAGAGTAGTGCGTTTTAACGTTCGGTTTACGCTGGTTAATTGATACTAACCGATCCTGGTGATTTTTTCATCAAACAACAAATGTTGAGGTACACCTTTGGGATGCTGACTTCATTTGTTACCCCCAGTTCCCCAGTAGTTGGCGGTTCATTCTATTGATGTTGAGACCAGGAGTTGAATGCCAATCAGCATTAACGCCAGTCTGGAGAAAGAAAATAGATAGACTGTACATTAAATCAGTATGGATGGATCGAAGCCAATAGGCGACAGAGAATGATACTCTCATTTAGTTCTGTCGGCATATATGCTTGCAAAAGTAGCTCCGACGAGATCAATGAGTAGTTCGAAGAGATGTACCAAGTTTAATTCATTCTTTATCTAATGCAAAGGCAAGTACAATCGTTAGTTATATGAACACTTAAGTGAACTACTGTGGTGAGACTGAACAACTAATGTGGCGGACTATTCGCACTGAGAAACAACCGCTCACACTGGTCACGACTAACTTTTGAACGCAAAGAACATTGTGTGTAATGTGGTGCTATTTGTAATCCGGTTAGATGGTATGTCACCATGACGAGGTCCTTTCTAGGTTCTAATATCCTACCAGCTTCATTCTAATCAGCTAACTAACAGACATCATAACCATGTGTTTGAAAGGATGCTGGCAAAGAACACATTTCCATTTGGGACTCCACTAATGCAATGACAAAATGTGCCTTACTGTAAGTCTGACCAAAGAACTACGTGAAAATCGTTAAGTACAGTGTGGCTCGATGCAAAAAATATATTACGGTTCGGCGACGTCTGCTTACCGTGGTTAAAACGCAAAAGAACTATTGCTGAGAACCTGAAGAACAGGGACGAACCACAGTAGATCACTAACACAGTAAGGATAAAGAGAATTACCGTAATTGATATCGATCAAACCCACCTTCTTGGTTCAAGTGACCATCTCAGATTCAATGCAGGTGAAACTATAGGACCTTGCAGAAATGACCCAAATAAGTATGCACTTATGGCGTTTGTGGTTTTTTAGTTGTAAATCGACATTTTCTATGCATCCAAGTACTGTTACAAACACTATGAGAGGCATTATCTCACGAGCTTTCAAATAATTGGACAACTAACTGGACCACGCACCGATTTCTGGTTGATGTGCAAACCGAATACGAGCATAATGTGACAAACAATCATGACAGTCCTAGCAACCAGGCAAAGGGTTTCGAACTATGCCAGAGGAATTATCCCATTCCTCGATAAAAACGGGATGTGTAATGGATAGTAGAATAGTGAGGAGGAGTTGATCAGAACTTCAAAATTCATCTCCTATTGTATATATTGACGGGTCTCGAGTTCGGTGTCATATGCAGGACATTGAAGTATTCTCAGGGTAAAAAGATACGACACTGATCCGGACATGTTGTAAGTTAGCATGTTATTCACACTAAGCTGATCAATACACGACTAGACGATGTCATATCTCTCAAGTTCCCAGTTGTGCTAATCTCTTTATCTATACGATGAACGCTTTTTAGTACGCTCAAATCGTTCTTCGGACAAGAAATCACTGGAGTCCGCCCGAGGCAGAAACTATCGTAAAGTTGTCATGGTTACCAAAGCAGAAGGTTGAAGGATGCGCTGAAGGAAGCATCGTAATTGTTGACAACTGAACATGGTAACAACAGGAAGTGAACATTAGAAGGGACTTTTTAGGTCTTCATAAACAGAACTAAACTTTGCACCTAAAGTGTATACACGATTGCATGGAACACTAGTCCGAATAAAAAAAATCGATAACGTTATTACATCAAACATCCAGAGGGATGGTTTAGTTGGTCATCGATCAGTAGTGAAGGGTTTGGCTGACATAAATTGAGCGTTATTCACAGTTGATAACACTTCTCCAATTCAACTAGACTTTCAGTAACAACCTGTCGCGAAGTACTAAGCGAGAGTTTTGTTTCCCTTAGAGTCCATTAACAAAGACATGTAAATCCTTTCCCTCATCACAGCGTGAACTCCGGGTTACGTGCTTGCCAGACGACGGTAGCTTTGTATCAGACATGTTTGAATCATCACATTTAAACGCTCAATCGCATTCGCTTGTTCAGGATACATGATCGTCTCGGGCGAATACAAGATGACTGCCAATTCAGGATGTGTCCGGCTCATTGCGTATTGTAATGGCTAGAATGATTTATGCAATCACCAGGGAAAGCAGGCACCCTAAAACTTATGACCAATTGTCAGGCTTTATTTGACTAACTCTGATCCATCTATACAGGACACTTTCAGCTGGAAAAGTCTGACATAGTCAAACCTAGGGGTTTGGTCCTAACAATACAGACTCTTCCCAAAGTTCAATATTATCTTATCACCACTACCAACGGCAGTACATCAATGGTTGACGCTGAGGACTAATTGTCACAGTATTCTTTTTTCACGGCTGGATGGACGACAGTTGATTTTGTGAGATAGATTAGAGGATATGTATTCAGCAAGCTGTTGACTGTATAGAAGTCATATTGACTAGGAAGAGGATGGAACCATCTTGATAAATCAGTGGTTCAAACTGTGAATCTCCCGGGCATTGAAACTACCTTACTATGGCTTGGCAGAACATAAACAAAACGAACCAATCACCCAGAGAAACGAAACCACAGACGCAAATGGATTATCGTTGAATACTTTCCAAAATAACAAGATGTGGTCACAAGTAAACGCGAGACCCGAAATTTATCCAGATGAATGAAAATGCCTAAACGACGACCTCGGCCAACCATCAGCGTATTTCTACAGGAGGCGCACAACCTACTAGAAAAATCAAGGAGACTTCAAATCGAAAGACTCCGTCCCTGAATCAGGAACAACCACCTGTTGATTAAGTAACGTCTGCGAAAACCAACTCGAATTTCGGATAAAGAGCAGGTATACTGATCACACCTACACTGACAGTCAAATTCGGGTGCACATCCACTTATTTACCAGCTGACCTGAGGGCTGTGCTTGGTTCAGTTGGCAGGCATCCTTAATGGCACTGCTTTTTGTGAGAATGCCTACGATGTGTATCAAGACCTCACATTCCAATTCGCGTAATTATGCTCATGTCTACAAAGAACTTCGCCTTATGAAGAGTGACAGGCGTGTCACACTGTGAGAAGACAAAAAACGTGTAGGATGAAGAAGCAAACAAATGTGCGGGGGAGGGAAGGAAGAAAAAGTTACAACGTTGCACACAGACTCTCAACACGAACGCCACTGATTTCCGTTCTTCACCATATCACACAGCGTCCTCAACCAAATAGTGTTCAGTGTCCTTCGGACCCCAGCAAGTAAGCTGGAAGCGCCCCATTAAAATAAGTTTCAGCGTGAGTGTTTTCATATATTGGAACCCACGTCATGCGCTGATCACCGGGTTGCTGCTTTCGACCTAACCCACCACTCGCAAACAAGGCAAAATGTGGCAGGCGATGATTTCACATTCGCAAGATGTGATCAAGCCAACGAAGCATGTGAGATGACTAATATACTCAAAGGCCAACAGAATTTACCCGACCGGAAGACACGTTGGTCAATCTCGTCACTGCTGACATGGTGCTCACACCACACATTGCCAATGTTTTGGAGACACTAATGGTCGAAAACGAAAGTACTACGGACATTCTCCGTACGAATGGACCCTGCTTCAGAGCTGTACAATAGGACTGTCCTTAAGAAGGCACCGGGACCATGTCGATGTAGTAGATGGCTTAAGTTGGCAAACGCCATCTGAGCCTTCGCTATACAAATTTTGATCTCATTCGACATTCCACCGGCGCTGATATGGCTGCCAAGGGACATAAACCTCTCGACTACTTCCAACATCTCACCATCAAGGGTGAGAACTGTTGTATACGCGTCAAGGCTGCCTGTGTACTCCACATGCGTGCTAAGACTCAAGCTGAGTTCTGATTGGTCGCGCCATCAACGACCAACGGCTCATTCGTCCACGTGTTTAAGAATGACGCTACCGCTCGTAAAATGACAGTATGGTAAATGTTTCACCTGGGTCACATGCTCCCTGTGCCGTTGTTATTGCCTATAAGGCTTAATGTTGACTGCATCCAAATAGGAATACAATGACAGGCGCACAGTCCTGCCAATCTTGGAACATTACCTAGTATTTAGTAGAAGCGAAAGCGATACCAAACTAACGGACTGAAGCCCCTAATTTTTCTAAGATGATCTGGGCTCCCTATGAGCCTTTGAAGATTGAGGCGATGTCACTTGTATACTCCGTATCTCGAAGTCAAGTGTTTTAGAGCAGTTTCATTGCACTATATTCGCAGTTTGTCAGGGCACACTCTAGGATCTCGTTTACTGCAAAGTTGAATAGGAAAAGGAAGGCTAGACAACCTTGTCTCACCCAACTTGGGATGCTAAGGGGCGGGGATACACTACTATAAGCCAAATTCTGGTCCCAGGCCTGACAGTAAATTGTCTTCAGGATGTTCACATACTTCTCAGACACACCCTTCCTCGATAGACAGTCCCAAGGTGCAACTCTGTCAACCGAGTCGATGTCCAAGAAGGCAACAGCTGTTGGCCTTCTATATGAATGGCAGAGTTCAAGCATCTGACGAAACCCAGTTTACTCCTCACGGATATGTTCTTCACCTGTTTCGCTTAGTCTACGAAGTACAATGGTTGCCAGCAGCTTTGACGCGATAGGAATCAGGCTAATCCCTCTGTGATTTGCATGCGAAATGCGTGAACTGTTTATGAGAATGGGGACAATGTTAGCCAAACCTCAGTTAATTGGAGCAACTTCACTGATCCAGAGTTTTCGGAGCACAGCCGTCAGCTCTTTAAGGCTGGACCTCGGTCTACAAAAAGGGTAGGAGAGAGTCCGTCTGTGCTGCGAGACTTGTGATGTTTCAGAAACTTGATTTCAAGACAGAGTGAAAATGCCAGTGAATGCGTTTAAAACTGGAATGGTTATCCACGAACTCTGATTCTTGCTAAGGAAAGTTTGGAACCAAAATATAGTTGCCATTTTACACTGGTCGCAATAGCATACCTCACTCGATAGTGCACTATTACAAGACCAAAATGTACGACCATAATCAGTCAAAAGCTGACTTCTCAACTCGTCCAGTTATCGTACAGACATACTCGAACTTCAACAGATGAGCACTCTCGCCATTTGCGTGCTGGAAAGGGCGGTCTACTTACAGGAAACAAAAAGCATGAAATAACTCATCAAGTTATTGAAATGAACGCAAGAGATAGGATTATTTGAACATAGAACGAAACGCATCATGTATCAGCATGACGGAGAGTAAACGATCAAGTCCTTCAACCTGATGTCCAAATACGGAAGTCTCAAAGCAGAGTAGATGGATTAGAACAGAGCTTGTCAACCTTAATTCGCGGTGGTAACTTGTCTCTGTCACATGTCAGGTGATTGTCTGGTTGAATTAAACCCAAGCAAGAGACCTGTATACTACGCAAGATAACATAAAGATGTTAAACACAAATTTGAACCATGAAGGCTGATATACGTTACAGAGATGAGGGGTGCATTCTCGTTATAAACACCAGATGGCATCAATCATAATCGCAGTATGTATGTACAATCTATTCGAATACCTTAACTCACAATCTTTAATCCTTTACTTCATTACCTTTGGCGTTACACTTCGCACCTACATTTGCTCGATACCGTTAGTGATTTCAGTGTGACAAGTAGAGTCAACAGACAGACGAAATTAATGGAACTGGGCTAACATCACACTGAAGAGATACAACTTAACGCCTGACCTAGCTAGCATAGTATGAGCAGTGCGAAAGCACGTGTTTGAGGGTAAGCCAATTAGGTTACCCTATAAAACTCACCATCAACATTGGATGAACTGTGCGTTATCCAAACTAACTTGCGGCAACCAAACCTCTTGTTACATAACAGTCATTAGAACACTGCTCAGCGAACTTGGTGACTTTTGTAATTTCTAATGAATAAAAAATGGGGTTATCAGTTAGAGTTAACAGGACAGTCAATCCCTTTCGGAAATACCGGGCAGTTTGAACACTACTAAAAAGTGAGTGTGACTGAGCGCTTAATTATGGTGGTTCAACTGTACCAAATGAAGTTAATAGCTAGTGATCGATACGACTGCTTCATGAGAACGTATGTTGGAATTCAAATCCATGTCAAGGAAGGAAACACACCTGTTTTATGTTCCTACGGTAACTCTTTGGCTGAGGTATCGAGGGCTGGGTTTACTCACATACCTCATCCTACTGCACCAACGCAATCAGTCTCATTTCTCCTCTTTGGTCAAATAATTCTCTACTTAGTGACTCTCCCCCCATCCCAGTCTCGTTTTCGTACACACATCCGATATTTACCCCATTTACTACTCTCGACGAAAGTCACGACCAACAGGATAGTGCGCTAAGCATCGGAATGGTGTCTTTGCCTGCTGGACACAAACTCCAACTTGTCCCTCCTTAGACACAATCTAAGCTTGCCATCTTCAGTGCTCGAGAAATTATGCAGACAGTCCAACAGATAGATCTTGCGCAAATTCATCATTGATACATGCTGTTTTGCCGAAACACGGTTTCAGGATTCTAACGCAGCGCTACAACATCAACTTCCGTCGGCAGCCTCAGTATAGGCAGATGATGTGAACTTGTTTGGAGACCCTGTAGCTCAATCTATTGCACAACCTGATGCCGGAACTGTCTGAGCGCATACGCGGATAAGGCACCACTTAACTGGATACCCATCTATAGCCGTCGTTGTGCTGTCACACTAGAAGCTACGGATAAAGAATCGACAGAAGCTCATCACAGACGCCGTTTGTTGTTGCCGCATATGCCTCCATGGACTGTAGTCCAGACGCAGTCAAGAATGATTTCTAACACCAGCTCACTAGCCTGCTACACACCGCGCGGCGTACGGACACTGTACTGCTGACTGGATACTTGAACGTTCAAGTAGGCAGGCTAAGCGTTGGCCAGCTTGAACTGGGTGACCCACACTCTTACGGCACTCGTCGAGCAAACAACAGTGAGCGCTTGATGCAAGTATGTGTTGACAACGGCCAGTTTCGGCATGTTAGATCTCAATGCGCCAACCGACAGCCCTCATCGCCGTCAACTATGGACGCAGATCGATCGAACTGTGATCAGCTATCGGTGACGTCATTGTTTCCTAGATTGCAAGTTAATCTGGAGCACTGGTATGTGCTAAGTTCGGTGTGCGTTTTGGTGGGGGACTATTCTGTCCTCAAACGCAAATTGACGTACCCAAACTAACAGAAGCACAAACGTCCTACATCTACCTCATGTGGTACTATATTGGAATGTCCTTCTGATTGCGCCCAATTGTTCGGAGATGTGAGGACCACCGTCCATCGAGAACAAGTCGAAAAAAAAACTAAACTACAGGGGCTTTGAATATATATAGGAAACAATTACCATACATGGCAGCCAAGAGAGAGCGAATCAGATGGGATGGCCATATACAGCAGTCATGGCTATCGAACGGACCACGTTACGGAGGTGTTAGCAAGCGAACGAGAGGAAAAAAACAGTTCAGATGCAGTTGCCGCGTACAGTTGTCCGATTGCACGGCCGCAAACTGACTGGCTAAGAGGAATAACACAAATCCAACTACCCGACAATGAAACCACATCAGGCAATGCGGACCGAAACATTCTTGTGTCATTTCAAACAAATGACGTTAGATGCCACTCGTAAGTTTGTGATATCTTGCAGGTGATGGTACCCACAAAAACTGGATCGATCGATACCGCGTCATTCATCTCGCCTGCCTCGTTAGGAGATGTACGTCCTAATATACTTCTGATGCTAACCGATGAATCTCTCTGAGATCAATCGAACGTCTTGACGATCACCGGAACATTCCATCCAGCAGCTCGTACAATTCGGTTCGCAAGGTTATTCGCTTTGAACGAGAGGATCATGAAAGCTGCCCCGAAGTACACACCCAATTGTCACTATCAAACACCAATAGGTTGTTGGTATGAGAATAGTGCGCAAAGTAACACAAAAATTTTCACTCATGAAGATACCCATGAAATACTCCCTAACAGAGCGCATACCAAGTAAACAGTCAGATAGTTACATTGGAAACGCCGCAATTATGTATTACTGACCCATATCTGGTTAGGTAATGTCAGGAGTGTCAACACATAACTCGAATTAGTGCACTACAGCAAGCAATCTGAATAGCCAAAGCATATTGACTTACAATACATATGGATCAGAAAAAATCGCGGTTGTACGGTCATTGTATTAGTCCTGAAGAGCGAAAGGCAAAGAAATGGATCATATGCTATACGGATTGTTTCGTATTAGTGTCTGAACGGTCCCAACAAAAGTCCAAAGAGCTCGAAACAAATTCAGCTGCATGTAAGATGAGAATTCTGAACTCGCGTTGAATCTTGGTATTAGTGCCTAGACTATAGAAGTAACTTAACCAGTCTTTCCGTTGACACTCTAATTTATGCCTGGTGTGTTGACGTACGCAGTCTTTAGGCTGCGCGATCGGATGTGTGGTAGTCAAACATCAACATGAAGATAAGGTGTCTGAAACTCTCATAAGATAATTAACCCATGTAAAGAAGCTACGGAGTTCAGTGAATAAAACAAGATATTCCACAATGATCGAAAGACATAAGATTGCCATAAATAAACTGGATTTCAACGTGGTAACAGATTGCACAGCCCTATCGCCTATGGTGTTAAACATTCACTCACACCAAGGAAGAGATTGGAACCAGAAGGAATCGTATACTGGATGAGGATTGAGAGAATGTTAGTAACCTACTCTTGAAAACGCTGAAGTCAATAACAAAGGTGTGATCGAGAACCTTCGTCGGTTTCCAGACCAGGTTTGGGAATCTTGGCGGCACCTAAACCCATATACAATCCAGGCTCCTCATAATAACACTAATTCCATATTGCAGTGGCCGAGTTCATAAAAAGCAGGGCACACAGAAAATATGCCACTCCTAACCCTTTTCCCATCGTTTTACATACATTACTGTCGAGCTCCCCCTAACTTCCATTTCCATTAACTATTCTTCAGATCCCCAAACAGATACAGCTGGTCATAATAACGCTGTGCAGATGAGTCCCATCTCTTATTACCTAGCTTTTGGTCTCCCAGGTTCCTTGCTTAGGCCTAGATTGTGAATTAAAATGGATGTTCTCAACTCCTGCAGCCTGGTGCAAATAGATCAACGGGCCGCACCTACTCGGATTAGGCATATCGAAAACCAACGTCCACTGAAATTAAGAGAAAAACACCCAGGATGATAGCCGATCTGTTCATCCGACGACGCCCACGATACTGCTTGTACCCTTCAGACAGTTCCATGTCCGCCGCCACCGGTCAGGTTTGGGAAAATGTAGGCTTCAGCACAGCGGTCACATTAGATTCATTCCTATCAGCAAAAGGATGTGTCGATCGCTTGACAGGTTCTGTTAAAATGAGCTCTAGACGTCAAACCTTCAAATCCTTCCGTTGTCTGCCTAGGTCCTAAATAACTATAACGAAAACATTATCGAGGAAGCTATTTATTCTGATCCAGCTGTTCATCTTGCGTTGACATACGGTCCAGAGGCAGTCACGTTGGTCGAAGATAGGAACACCCAGTTTGGCCCACTTAGCGACGCGGACTGGTACCGCATCGTTCGGACAATCGAGGACGGCTGTTGTAACTACGCTTCAAGCATAAATCGTTTCAAGCTGGCATCAAGTTTAATCAGAGTGCACGCTAGTGTTTTACCTGGCACCCTCTTCTCTGATTCACGCAGATTATATAGCTGTTGTTTAGAAATGGTATGGTTCCAGTCAGGACTGTCGTTCTTCTACGGGCGCATACCTGGATTCAGATAGTACTTGGTAATTTGTCGTTTTGTTGTTTAATTCGTTAGGCAACGACCGCATCGACTGGTTGTTGGGAGAATGATCAAATCGGTGGTAACGCACGTGCCGCAAGCTGGTCCAGAATACAAGCTCGACTGTCCCAGTCTCAAATATCCGAACAGCCGCTGGATCCGAAACCCACAATTATTCAGGCTGTACAGTATCTCGCGGATTAAGTAAACTTTGGACGCCACAGAAGTCATTAGGGCTGTTCGACATCACGCGATCCATATAACACGTCAAGAGGGAATATCTGTAAGAAGCTCAGAAAAGCCATGATCGTGAGGATTGGCTAATTAAATAAACGGGAGCGGCGTACGTTAAGGTTATTCATTTTCATGAACAGAATGATGAAGGACTGGCCGCAGCATTCACAAAACGCTTCTGCGGACCATCTTCCCAATGAACAGACTCACTGACCTTGACTACAATGATAACAAGATGATGCTGACTGGCAATTTCTAATCAGTACGGACAATGTCAGATACCAGTTTGTGCCCTGTCAAATGCTTCAGAGTGAGTGTTGTAGCCCCAAAGTCTGGTGTTCTTGCAAAACTGATGTGAGTACGTATACTTAATGCCGAATAATAAAGCTAAGGTGGTTACTGACCAACTTGTGTACTTAGGAAGTTGCACCAGCGGTGCAAGGATTGGAAATGAAAAGAAAGGTCGTATTTCCAAAGCTAGAGTTGTCTTCGTAAACCTATAACATCTCTGGTGACAGAAAAAGCATCGCCGAGAAACCTAAGAGCTGCGCAAACAGGGAGACTGTAAAATCCGCGTTGCTTTACGACTTCGAAACCTGGTCCCTGAGAGTAGAGGCGAACCATCTTAAAATTGATGTTTGCGTTCAATCGCTAGCATCGGGTAGCATCAACGAACGACCAGGGATGAGACTGGGAAGTGGATGTTACACAGTGCAGTCTGTTCACTTGCTTCAATTAGGCAAGTGACTGCCAGATGAGTTCCCTTATTTAATCTTTAAGTTTTTACAGACCTAGATGTCTAGTCCATGCAATGAGGATGCCAATAAGTCGTCTGCCGTGCCGAACATTTCCTACGGATGTCGCGGCCGAATGGTGTAAGGTGGACAGACGATAACCTCACCTGGAGAAATGAAATCAAACACTGGAAGGTTAGCTACTACACCTCAGATCCATCGTCTGATCTGGGGTCCTCGCGACTCACAGTCTACAGTAGGTGGTGTTTGATGAAGTGGCGCGAATGTTTTTGTTTGACTGAGTTGCTTGTGAAGTATAATGAATGGAGCTGGGTTGATGATGTCCTATCTGTTTAATCATAAATTTATAGCGTTTGATGTCGAGTGTTTGAGTTTAGCTGTATTATTAGCCTTTGGATTTCATCCCTTATCTATCTTTTGGTTTAAGTTAGTGCTTCATGGCTGTCGAGTAATTAACCGTCGACGTGAGCCACTGATGTATCACCATCTACGATGACGACGGGGAAGAACAGGACAGTAACTAACGTACCGAACCGAATACACCGAAATCGCCACCCGTGATGCGGACCGCAGTGATAACATAGTCAGATTCTCACTACGACAATACTCAGATCAATACCAGCAAAAATTCGAACAACACGGTTATCCGAGACCGAGTCCCGAATAGGTAGTACCAGGCAAGTCGTTCAGTAAGTGGCTGCTAGAACTATGCATCATTACGGATTATATTCAACCAGAACTAAATGAGGGCTCTGCGAACATCAATGTCTCATTCGCTGTCCATCTTCCACCGAATTATCTCACCTGGAGTCGACTACGTAGACGTTATTCCATTCAGAACTAAGAATCCTATGGGAAAACATTCAACACATGCACCAGTGCGCTAATTTTCCGCCTTTCATTTCACAGAACGATGATTTTACCGAATCAAACTGAGCACGATTGTGGTGATGTGCGCACTTCAAACTGGCTAAGGGTGTAGGTTTAACACAGAGTATTGTAGAGCTCAGCTTATCTGCCGAAAAATGCAGACCATACTGAACAAGGTGAGTCTCCCCAATGGTTTGCACAGAACGTTAATCCCATCTCCAAAGTGCAAGGTACTTCTTAAAGACTGCGACATTCTCACCCCTACCTTCTTTATTATAGGCAATCTACTCAAGACAGTGGACACCTTCACATACTTGGGTGGCATCGTTTCAACTTGTAATACTAATGGTGAAATATCAGCGAGCCGACCAACCAACCTGCGTCATCTGCGGCATCGAAAAGACGTCTGACTGTCACTAGAAGAGTGTGTTTGTGTGCGTTCTAGTGTGCTCTATGGTGGGCAATGAAGCGAAGAAAGCGACGTTCCAGAGTATCCGCCGCCAACTGACCTAGTGTGTTCGCGTAATCAAGGACAACTGGTGGATGAAGCAGAGCGAGCGCAAGCAGGGTTTCGCAGACCGTCGACAACATAGGGGGTTCTACGATTCGCTCAAAGCGATCTTCGGTCCATCGATCCAGTCCACTAAAGCACTGGTAGACGTGGACACCGGCTGTTTGTGTACCTGGCCAGAGGATATCATGAGGGTCTGGCGCAAACACTAAGGTAGTTTACTGAACCGTCCTACTATCATCGATTAGGTGACCGTGAACAGTCTGCCGCAACAGTCCATCAAGCCTTCACTTGCTGTCGCATCGGATTTACTAGAGTTGCAGATAGCGATCGGTCAACTTCGCAACGGCAGTGCTGTAGGTGAGATCCTGAAGAATGGCGGACCGGCGATGGAACGTGCACTGCTCCAACTGGTTCACTGCATCTGGGAGCACGAGGTGATACCACAAGATTTCAAGGAAGTACCTTTGTTTAATGGTAAGAGTAGCAAGCAGTGTCCACACAACTATAGGGACTTAAGTCTGTTGAGCTGGGCAGGTAAGGTGGTTGTCAGAATCCTCTTAAACCGGCTGAATGCAGATGTCTTGGAGGCCAATGTTCCTGAAGAGCAATGCAGATTCCAAGTGAGTGGGAAAACGATCGACCTGGTGTTCGCTGCTCAACAGCTTCAGGAGAAGTGCCGGGAACGCAACCAGCCCCTGTATGCCCTCTTCGTAGACTACACCAAGACGTTTGATTCCGTGAGCCGCGAGGCGTTGTGGACGGTGCTTGGTAAGTTTGGATGTCCAGGTGAGTTCATCAATTTGATTAGATTGTCGAATGTGGATATGAAGGCGAAGGTGCAGTCGTATGAATCTACCTCTAATGATTTTGACATTGTCACTGACGTGAAGCAGGATGGTGTCCTGGCTCCATCCCTATTTAGCTTATATTTGACCGCCATGCTAACAGTTGCTTCCCAAGACTCTGGGGATGACAACGTTGACGTTGAATAGCGGACGGATAGACATCTACTAAGTATTCGGCGTTTCGGCGCCCCAACCCGGTTACATAACTCAACGATGCACATGCTTCTGTTTACAGATGACAGCGCTCTGTTCGCACATAGCGACGACGAACTACAGCGACCGGCCACGGCTTCAACGACCGCGGCATACAAGTTTGGACTTGATATCAACACAGGTAAGACATTTTCTTTCTTTCAGCCTTCTCCGGGCGGAGGTGCTGTCTGTGCACCTTCACCTCAAATTCACATCAGTGGAGATGTTGTCGGCAGCTGCATAGATTTCTGCTACTTGGGCAGCAATCTGTCCACTGATCTGTCCATGGACCGCGAATTAAGAGCTCATGTAGCAAAGACTAGTACTGCTTTCGGACGTCTTGAAAGACGTATTTGGAAGAACCACAGCCTGAAGCCGAGCACTAAGCTTTTCGTCTACCGCCCAATGGTGCTGCCCATACTGCTGTGCGGCAGTGAAACGTGGACAGTGTATCCGCGAAATGTGTTTTACCTGAGCTGCTTTCACCTGCAATGTCTTAGACGCATCGTGGATATTCGGTGGTCGGACATGGTTCCGAACACTGAGGTACTGCGGCGGACGAACATGAACGAGATGGAAGCATTGCTGATATCGAATCAGCTTTGTTGGCTGAGTCACGTCCGTCGGATGGGCGATGACCGTATCCCGAAGCAAGTGCTGTATGGACAACTGAAATCTTGGCCGCCAAAAGCACAGATACCGGGGCGCTGTGCAGGTAAGTCTTTCACGTTGTAAAATTGATTTCAGATGTTGGGAAGACTTAACGTTGCACCGGAGTGCCTGAGGGAATACGATTCGGACGGGCGTCCGCAAGTTCAACGAGCAGTTATTGCGCGACCGGGAACGAAAGCGCGCAGTACGCAAGGGAACCATCGATGCCATAGGTCGTGGTGGCAGGACTATATGGCGTTGCGATATGTGCGGTCGTGAATGCGTTGGCAGTTTGGAATTAATAGGTCACCAGTGTACTCACAGTGCGCCGTCCGCGAAGAGACGACGACTACGGTAGGCTCACGTAGGTCATATTTTGGCGAAAAGGCGTTCAATAAAGCACAATCTCTATTGCCCAACACGCTAGTTACAATGCTACGCGCGCTCTCGCGTTTTTGAGTCACAGTTTGAGTCCACAACACGCCCGGGTTTCCGCTCACGCATCGTGTGCACTTCTGCCTGATTTACGTGTGTGATCAGTGTCTTCTATCCGGGGGGTTTCCGCCTGCCGTTCTTCGTCCGTAGATCCGATTTCGTTGAGCAATGGTTCGTCCGGTCGCTCGTGTTGTCTTCTATCTATATGCTGTGGGCTTTAACCGCATTCCACGACCGTATCCAGATATTCCTGAGTGTTGAAATAACCGCGCCTACGATCTGGTCGTCCATTCTATTTTGCCTGCCATGTCTCGCCCGTTGGTCCGATCTGGTCGCCCCCATTGTCCATCATCCGATCGTTGAGGCTTTGTGGGCGTGCCTTCCCCTCGCTCTGAGATATTCCGCTGAGTGTTGGAATACTAGCATCTCCGGCCTAACAATCCACCACAATATCAACATATCCATTCTAGTTTCGTTAATGATTGCATCGACCAAGACTATGGTCGTTTGGCAACTAATCCGCCCTTCTTTTCAAAAACTTGGGTGTCTGCGGTCTTCTACTCATTCTTTTCTTCAGCTTTGACGGTGTATTGAGTGATTAATCGTTTGCTTGGTCTTACGCAGCCTAACTTCGATTCTTGTTTTTCAACGTTATCCTCTCTAGAATGCACTAAAATGCATCGTATACTGGGATGTTTATTGTATTGTATTTTATATATCTTTCTTGTCAGTTTAGATCTTGTCGTTGCAGCCTCTGTTATTTTCCGAGAGATAAGGGTTTCCCTTCTCGGCTAGCCAGCATTGACCGAGTGGACACAAAGGCCTCACACATTTACTGGTCTTATTCCTTCGGGCTTACACCGGATACATGGTGTGTGAGTGGAACCGCAAGTGGCGCAACGCAAGCCACTTGTGGTGATGATTTAAAGCGTAAACGTCCTTTGGCTTCGGCCACTGTGACAAGCCAATCCGTTTCGGATGCCGCCAACCGTGTGTTCTCTATGGTTCGGAAACGTGGCCTGTTCGCAACAAATCCACCGCATCTAACTATCGTTGTCTCTGCCAATCAACCCACATCAGGTAGAATGATCGCGTAAATAATGCGGCAGCTCGCCCGTGCGCATTCCGAAACCCCCGGAATACGCGATCAATTGGTCGACTAATCGCGTTGTACAGCCTGTCACAGTTGGGTCACGCACTCCCTATGCCACCTAAGCGCTTGCCGTACCCGGTATTATATACTGAATTGCCAACAGTTAGATAAAACCGCGTGGTAGTCAATTAACAACGCGATCACAAAACATGAAGACCTTGATGACCGTTCCGTTGCACAAAGTAGGTAGGTGGCGCCTGCCTGGTAGGGTCCTCGTGATCACCCAAATCACTGGCTGGAAATGCTACTCGGAAAAGCAGTGTGCCGCAGCCAAGGTGCACTTGCACTCACACCACTTCTAGTTATTCTGCCTGGTCTTTTTTTTTACTCATTTATGATCTTTTTGGTAGCGTTCCCTAGGATATTTCGTGTCGGTGTTAGGGCGAGTGACGGCCAAGTCCACAGTAACGTCTAGCAAAACTCAAGGCTGTTGTGATGATGATGATAATGGGACCTCAGCCGTTGCCGTACAGGGAACCTAAAAAAAAATCAAACAGCAGACACTAACGTACGTCACGGTAGACTGCTAACACAAGCACCAGATCTGTGCGAAAAGTTGGCAGACATCTCTTGAGACCTGTGTACAACGTGTCTATCGAGCAAGAAACTTTGCTGACTGAAAAAGTTACTGAAATGGTACCAGTATGCCAGGAAACACTACCAGACTATTTGATTGTCTGCACAACCAACCCGAGGCGTCTATCTGTCAACGAAGTCAGATCGGACACTCATTCGGTCTAAGATACACCGCTTGGGGGAACATTTTGAGGAGCAGATAAGTTGACTTCTTTTCAATTCTGTCGCCAAATATCGGTGGTGCTGAGTAATCACGTTTGGAGGTTATCGACCAATTCACGTATATGATCTTTGGGAAAAACAGCTGTGACAGCCAATGATGTGAGCAAATAGGCAGTGCTGGACTGATTGAAATGCGTATGGACAACTTAACGCGTCCGTTTATCCCAGGCAGCTTAAGGTACACGCTTAACAATATGGTATAGGACTTGACAACCAGGTTGTCTGTCTGGTTTTGTGAAGTGTTGCAAAAGATGAAGCTTGAACAGATAAGGGGTGTGAATAGGAGCAGACTGAGGCCGGTGGTAATCGGGCTCGCCAATCGCAACACAGATGTTTACCTAGCATACAACCACTAGAATGGTAACTTTAACTTTAAAAGGAGTAGAAAGTGGGACTCAGACCACGCAGGAACCTAACTATTCTATGACAGAATGCTTAAACATTGCAATGTATAACACCACCGGGACAATCCCGACTCGGTTTTCGTTACCACGACACACTAGTTGGTCCCATTTCAGAGACAATTCGGGGGAACAGAAGCAGTATTCACGTGACTGACCCAGAGCTGTGACGGCTGACCTCGTCGTTGCAACCCACAAAGCGAGTCACATGGCTGAATCCGACAAACTACCACAGCCAATATCGCAGAGGCGTCTGAGGGTCTCACTATGTATTCACTGACAGAGACAGGGACCTGCGCTACTGTTTCGATCGGTGACTCTAGTGCCCGCTGGCAATCATCTGAGAGAAGTGAACCGAACACAAACAAGGTTGGAAAGCTAAACACGAACGCTTTTATGCCTGACATATTTCACTATCAGCCAACAGCAGTCAAGCCACTCGGTGTGCAGCAGCAGAAATGTACGCATTTCAGATATCGATTGACATAGTCGACTGAGTCTGGGACTCACCACGTTCGACTGTAGTAACCACTTATAGGAGCTTCATTGTACAATTCGACGTTCCCAATTGTTTATCTGTCTGGCACAGCTGTGTATGCCGTTCCTCCTAGTATAGAAATTCTGTGCGCTACACGCTGAACATCACCTAGTTGTACATTTTGGTTTTCTTGATAGTGTTAGTATATAGATCATTGAGTCGTCTGTCGGGTTTTCTATACTGTAACTTGGGAACGAGGTGAAACGTCGTAGAATTGTACCCACAAGATGGTGAGCCCCACTAGCAACCTGTTAATAAGTTTTTGTGCCGGCTAACCCCCAAATTGGTGAATCCGATTAATGGACATTTCTCTTTAAGACGTTCTGCATCTGGTTCACCAGGTCGGTCAGTCTTAATAATCAACGCCCTTTCCAGATCATTTTCATTTGGTTCATCATTAGAAAACTTGAAGTCCATTCTTGTAATGTCTTCTCACCCGCAATTCCAACATGAATTGACCGCTTCGGCAAGTACGCGCATTTCCAACGTGCTTACCCACCCCCGGTGTTGTCAAATACTTTATTGCGAGCGTAGTTTTACTACCAATTTGAGGTGGATCTGCGTCCACAATAAAAGTGTTTGACTGTCTTATACGTATTGCACAGTATAAACTCTTTCTTTGGTGTGACAGCGATTTTACACACAGAACCACTGACGGCATCGTAATTCTCAAACTCTACTGACCAAAACAATAGTTCATCGATCCACCCAGTTTCATTCATCTGATCTCTAAAGGCACACTGTGCACCGAACGAGACATCAAAACACCTAATCATTTCGTCACATTACTGTTGACTTACCGACTCAGCATCTGGTTTGGTTTGTGTTCAGGGATCTATAAATCTGAAGCTCTGGTTTCCCCGGCCACTTCTCAGACATTCTTCAAACGGCGCCTGTCTATGGTCGTAAGTAGCACGGTGCACACATCAGATTAAACATCCTTAGGGTTCGAACTACTAACATTTGTTACAGCACCCCTCGTCGATATACCACTCCCGTGCGAAACTTGTCTAAACACCTGAGGATTCTAGCACGTACTATTGCTCGAATTATATGTACTAGAATTTGACCTACATCACTAGATGCGAAAAAGTGACCTCCCGAGAAAGTTCAAGAAAAGGCAGAACGTCCTACAACAAAAACAGATCGTTCACCAAATTACACACGTTCTAGCTTAGGTGAGATTCATAGCTTTTTTTATCTGACCAATTCCCATAAGTTTGTCAACGATCCAGACACCTTGGAACGTTTGAACATGCTTGATGAACCTCCGAAGAACCCGTCATAAGAAGTTCCTTCAGGCTCCTATTCCCTAATCTACGACAGACGATTTATCCTGATCGCCTTTGTACGCGTTACACTCTGCGCCCTTCATGAGGTTAACAATGCAAAAGTTAAGTGGGTCGAAAAGAGATGACGCTATTTACTTAGGGGCCCCAACAACACCCAAGGGGCATACTTCGATCGCACTGTTGCGGTGTAAACCAGCTAACGAATCGATCCTTATAAATCACACCCACTCTCCGTTTTGTAAACACACCTTTATAAGGCTCTAGCACGCATCATCAATGTGGCTAACGCTTGCCTCCATCTCATGATGCTTACCAGACTACTCACGCTGACAGACCCCGCCGACAGTTACGTGTAATAACCCGACAACCCTGGAAATACATAACTTATGTAGCTACAATGTCGCATTCACCAGTGCGTACGGCAGTTTACACAATCCACGCAGTGGGATTGTTTCACTCTAGATCGGTGTAGTAATGTGAGGATAGGAACCTTGCGACCTTAGGTCTTCTATGTATCCACCCATAGCACCAGGGGTGCCGTGTATAAACCACAAAGGGATGCCCCATGCGTCGATATCTTTGGTTGCCTACAACGACCTTTCTGTGAAGTAGCTTGTGTAATGCTCAAGAATCAGGTGGTTCCCCCAATGGTTCCGGCAACAACCGTGTCTCTCCATTGCCGATTACGGATGCATGCTTTTCTGTATGTCTGCTATGCGAAGCCTGTTGTAAACTCAATGTGCAAGCAATTACACGCAATGGAGGCCTGCCCTTTCCAGGCACCCTGTTTATTGTTCTGATTTTCAAGGTCGTTTTGCTCACTTCCTCTTGGCGCACTCTTGACTGCCATCAAGCGAGCTGCAACCCAGCCCATGCTCTTACCTTTCTTCTCTTGATTGCAGCCATTGGTCCCCGACTAGGCCAGACACAAATATCTAGTATATTTTCAAACAGTTACTGACAGTTTGTTTCCGAACACGGCCACCTTCTGTTAATTCGATGCTTGTTGGGACCACATTTCAGGAAAGGCATTCTAAATTGTAACGAGACGAGGACCGAGTGCATACCCGCATGTCCGCCACATGACTATGGAACGACGGCAAACTCCGATCAACAATCGTTACCAATTTTATCCCATGTAACACGTAGGTCGGGATTTTAATGGGCAGATCCAGTTAAAAAGAAACTGAAAGTTGTCAGTAGATTGGATTCCTTTCGAAAGCTGAGGTATTGCTGACAATTTCAGCTTCGGACTGTAATCATAGATACTACGATAAGGACTGTTACAAACCGCGACACTCGTCCATGAAACAATAAAACAAGCAGACAAAACAATGGATGCCGACAAACAGCCTAACGGATGCAAGCTTGTGTTTGACCAAGACACATTGCCGTATCCAAGATCATTCCCAACTTACCTAGCGGACGGTCAACGTGTTTACGGCTCGTGGTCAGACCATCATTTAGTCGTTCTGATATTTTTTCCGATCAGCAGCCGCAGTGAACGGAGAGTGATACAACAGACGACCCATCAGCAAAAGGACTACATGGTCTATCCAGCGCAGACTGTGTAGTTTTGAGACCTTGATCGCGAACTCAGGGGCCTCTTAAATACTGACTGTGGTGTTGCTTACACAATCAGTCCACCCGATACAGACTGGTCGTTGAAGGTAACGTTAGTAGAATGCGAACGGACAAAACCTCTGATTAGTAGACCAAGATCAAATACACAAGCATTATGAACTCTACAGTTCATTGGACGACTTTGCAACACCACAAATGAAGAACATGATAATGTACATGTCTTCATTGTCCTCACAAACATTTTGTTAACAGTAATCATCTGCGGTTGAGAAATTAGAAAACCACGAAGCCGTCTGACGGCATTACAGTAGCCAGAGAAGTGTGCCAGTTTTGACGTATTCCCATGAAATAACAGGGGCCGGAGAAAACGGCTGGGCGTATTGTTGCTCAAGTACATGAATGCAGCCATAGACACAAGTGTGCACCGATGACATACTTGCTTTGTGAGATGCACGATTCCGCCATAATTTTTCTTCGAATGGTTCTCTTAGTTAGTACCAAGCTAAGTATTTGTATGTTGTAAATTCAAGACAACCCTTTCTTCTTCGCACATGGGGGCCGAAGTATTTGCATAAAAAGTCTATAACTAACGCTATGAGCTGGTTACATTTGATTTCATGTAGAAGGCTCAGCGACAACCCATCAAATAGTGGCAGTGTGTAGAAGCCAACAACATTAGGATGAACACATCCCACCACGTACTTACGGGCAGTTACAGGTCACCAATCAGTGAACAAATTCATTCAAGTTTGGATACACCAAATAGGAATTGTCATAATCATACTTGCTCGCACAAATAGCTACAAGTTGTAGGTCGTGCTCAACTCCCAGAGCAGAGGACTGTCAACCATCTGCTATCAGGCTCGTGGCGACAACAGAGATATTGAACAGTCAGAAAGTGATGTGAACATCCTCATTTTCTCGTCCGGCGCTCTGTGAAATAACAGCGATTACTAAATCGGAAAAGCAAAGTCTCGGAAACGCCGTACTAGCATCAGATGGTAATTACTTGCCTGCTTGTAATCGCAGATTACTTTAAAGGTCAAAGCATCTTCATTATGATCCGACGGACACGGACCTACCTTTGGACATTACGGTACTTCTTCGTTACCTAAACATGTATGTAGGGTTAGAACCTAAGCGAACTGTGATACACGATCATACCATGGCTATCAAAAAGCCGTTGTTACTGCTGACGGCTTTGTGCCCCTAGTTTTTGGGTGGTGAAAACCTCGAGATAAGTGGGTTTTTTTAATGAACATGAGTAGGATGATGCGGTGACGCACACCAAACGACGTTTTACAGGATAATATTTCCAGCATTATGAACACAAGAACATTTCGCTAATTTCATACGTTGGAAATGAGACCAGTAAAGCGTTGTAGACAGATGAATAAGGAATAACTCTCACCTTCCATTGCCGCTCAGTCTAGAATATACCAAAAAGATCAGCAGGCAAAGTGGCACATATCGACACTTTCCAACTGTCATAAATGAGGTAAGTGTTTACGGTATCTACGCAGTGTCGATCAGAAACACAAACCGGTGGGTGGGTGACTGATCTTGGCCATGCCAGAAGTATGTCTCGTAACTCTGGCAGTTTTTATGCAGCACAATTGAACTTAGATAACATTCTCTACTGTCGGATAATGGAGCTTTAGACTATTGGTCGGTTTACGAAAATGAGAAACTAAACGAGACATTTGCATCTCCGACGTTGGAAGTGGTCCCCACCAATGCAAGACCGCCGGTGACAAAATACACTTTAACTTCGAGAGGTACTATGGAACTCATGAGCGGTTTTATTCTACAGATAAACGTGGCTGCTCGGTATACGAGATACATCTCCCGGCGTCCCATCAACGTTTGCGCACAACCACACAGAGGTGGTATCGGCGAGCACGTGACACTGAAGCTAAGAGGTGAATGTTCAGTATGTGATCAAACAAGTATCCCCCTGTCCCCTAAAGTGTCCTGCCGACTGATTCATTTGTGAAGTGTAATTTGTGAAGCAGAACAGTGAAAACTTAAAGGAAACCGTCTGGCAAACCACCCCGCCCCTACCTGCAACTCAGTCGTTTGTCTGCAGAGACGCAGGCACACCATAGTGAATGACAGAGGTATGGTGCTTCACGCGACAAACCGACCTCCACCATAAAACTGAGGAGTTATTCTTTTTTTTAGCTCATAGCTACACGACGATTAAGCACCGGCTACTGACGGGGTGCTATCGTTGGGGGCGGAAGCACCCGTCAGAATCTTACATTCTACCGGAGCTTGGATACGACTAGCTCTTATCATGAATTATCTGACTGACAAGTTCGTACAGTGGTTAAAAACGTGAACTTACCCTTTTCCAGGATCCAACCTAACGGTTTCATAATCTTCTTAATGGCCTGATTAAGGATGAGTCCACAATACTCAACAGCCCGAGTGAGAAAACTGCTAACAGGAGCAAGTCTAATCGTCTACAGTCAAGGTGCAGTATAATCAATAGATTCACAGGTAAAGAAACTGAACATGCATTGACTCCATGAACTAAATTGGCCGGCGGCGTAAATTTCAAAAGCTTGGTCTGTAACGTGAAGGTTGCTGATTCGAGCCTGTTCTCCGTCAGCAGAATGAGTTCAAACAGGGAACCCGGATGCCATGTTGAACATTGAGCGAGTACAGGAAGACATCAGCAAAACATCTAAGAGCAAGTGAATCCCCAAGTTGTAGTACACAAATAAACTACGAGGCCCAACATAGTAAGGGCGGCTAGCATTCGTTGCAACGGATCGCAAGTCACGCAAAGCATATCTTTTCGTAAATTTTTGGATCTTAGCCGAGGTCAATAAGATAACCGGATGAATTACTCAGAACTGCCGAATTTTACCCCAAAGTAGTTGGCTTTTCCAACTCTAACTATTCCAACCTGTTTACAGAATTAGTGAGTTGTCATCAGACGGAAATTTATAAATATACAGTCATACCAGTCTTATCCGTAATGGCTAGGTGCATACACCGACATGAACGAGAAAGTGTAACACAACTTCATGTGTCAGACCATCTTAACTGACGTACTAATACGATTGGAGAATAAGACCAGTTCCTTAGAATGGCCCGACGTTAAAAAAAGCTAAGCATCCTGTTGAATGGAACTTGTTGAATTAAATCAGATAAAAGTTGGATCAAACAGGAACAAATGATATTCTGTTCATTTGAAATAGTGGAAAATGAGAAACTGCACGGGGAACCCTCTGCAGGGCAGAAACCAAAGCAACAATAGCGTGCATTCTTAAGCCAGACAAAACGTTTTACTAATGTTCAGTTTGTGAGACAACATGAAGTATCTGCAGAAAGTTGAAATGTGAAATAAAGACCACGTTGTCTATTGAAACGCACGGCAGAACTGTGCGTTCGAAAGAAAGATGACAGCAACACAGTGGGTGTTAGGTGATATAGACAGCAACAGCTACCTACAGAAACAACAAAGCCCGATAAGAAAATCGTTACGTTAACCAGGTTAGCGGGAAAACTAACTTTCGTGGTGTTTCAGAGAACAGTATGCAGTGTAAAAGAATGAATTGCATGGCCGTGATCTTACACGACCTCCGGGATGTAACGCACGAAAAGATTGAATAGTCCCTAAAAGCAATTCTGGCCTTAGTTCCATTGGTGGTCGGTCTGGCGCACGCTCAATCTAGGCCTTGTCTTCTGGTGACTTCTTGGTCTCTTCTGGTAAAAGACATAGCGGTTATATGAATCCGAATGCGCTTACCTTCACCCTCAGCATCTGAAGTCCACAAGGTTAGGTTATCCCGCAGTAGTTGCATAATTAAAGTGGAATCTTTATAACTTTCTTCGGATAATTGATCTAACTCCGCAATGGCATCATCGAACGCCGCTTTTGCAAGCTGGCAGGCTCGTTGGGGCGCATTCATGATTTCATAGAAGTAAACAGAATAATTTAATGCAAGACCCAATCGGATAGGATGAGTCGGCGGCAACTCTGCGGTGGCTATGTTTGAGGCCTCCTGATAAGCGTCATTGCTCTTAGCGGCAACAGCCGTTCGTTGATCTCCGACAGCGAACTCAGCCATATAACGGTAATAATCACCTTTCCTTTAACAGGAATTCAAAAATAAGAGAACAACTTACATCTTGAGATAAAAAACCCGAGAATCGGCAGCTGTGTTGGGTTTTATCAAATATTTATCCAGGAGGTCTAGAATCTCAGTGGAGACCTTATTTATCTCAGACTCCAACTCTTCACGATATCTTTTTAATGACCCTGCGCCTTTGGCGTTTCCTCGAACTTGGCCTGAACCCTCAAGGCCTCCAAAAACGCGCCACGATGTGCGCCTCGCCCCGATAACATTTTTGTACGCGACTGACAGTAAATTTCGCTCTTCAACGGATAATTCCTTATCTTCTTCTACAACTTTCTTCATTAAGTCAACCATCTCTACAAAAGTTAAAATGAGCAGTAAATTGGCCGGAGAGTACACATATAGTTTGGAGGCAATTTAAACGTAATAAAAATATTAAATACGCAAGTAACAGGGACATACCGTCATATCTTTCAACTTGCTCAGCGAGCTTCGCGCAGTACACAAGAGTCTCCCGATCAGCCATGCTGACTTGACAGAACAAGGACTATGGCGGCCCCGCAACAACGACAACACCATAAACGAGTGATGCGAACAAACAAAACTTTCGGTTAAGTTTAGTTATTTTAACTTCACAATGTTACCCTAAGAAACGCTTTAATACAACAGGTGGAAAATTAAGTATTCTTTATAAATTGCATTTGGTCTCGTCCGCAGTAATTATACGTAAAGAGGAAGCGAAATCTGCTGGGCTATTGTGGCAAAGTTCCTTATTTATATGTCATCGGAATTAATCTATCGGTCGTCCAACGAATCTAATCTCCGACATTATCTTTATTTTTTGTGGGGGTCTGTTCAACCTAACGGATTTCGACTTATCAGTGAGTCGTTCCTATTTTACCGATATATCTCCCGTTTAATTTGTACGTCTACTTTGAGCCTACCCATCAACCTTACGACTCTTCTTTGATACTACCATATTTTGGCCACTTTTATCATTTGACTGATTAGGCCACTACATGACAAATTGTATAATATCAGTCTTTTATCTGATTTATTCAAGTTTTATTTTTTGTTGGACGTCTTAACGGTTTTCATTTTCTACTTCTGTGCTTCAGGAATGCACACACCCGTTGTTCTGTTATTCTACTGGCGTGATTAGGAGGTTGACCAAACTGCGTTTTCTGTAGTGGCGATTCATTCTAACAGTGATCTAAGTATGGGGATAGAAAAGAAGACACACACGTGATAGTTACCCCAGAAAAACTTATTAAAATGGCACTGCAAACTAGTATAATATAGGAAGCAGGTTAGTTCAACACATCTAGTCCATGCCTGAAGGTATCCAAGCTTGGGGCCTCGGAAGTCCTTTTGGACAATTTACTCCATGTATTGGCTACCCTGTGGGTGAAAAAGTTTGAGGGAAACGGCCAATTCCAGTTATTTCAGCTGTGGACACACGGGTTTGAAGCTGAAGGTCCAAGTCCACTAGTACCATTCAGGTTCTGTTGTAGTGCCCAGTGGACTACGATTTGTCTGAAAGACAATCACTGGAAGCAAAATGTAGCACTACGCTTAGGAAGCACAGCAAGTATCAAGGACTAGGTTTTAATCAAATGTTAAGCTAGAAAACCCGACCTCGGTTTCTTGATTACGAATCCGGTCGCACCAGGAGCAAACAGGTTAAGGGACTTGTGACAGCGCAATGAGTAATCTCGCATGCTTTCAATAGGACCTTTCCTCATCCTTCTTTTTTCAAACTAGATTGCATTCGCGGCCTCGGACGTTCTTGGTAATTATGATTCATCGTACCCCATATTAGGCATAGCAACCCAATTTATTTATCTATAACCAAGGCTTGATATCTATTGTCATCTTAACCTTATTGTTACGGACCGTCAAAAACATTTGAACATTTATTACGGTGGGTAGGATTATCGAAAATTGCCCCGCCTAATCAAACGTACGACTCCCGAGTGCATTCTTTTTGATGTCTTACCGCTTCATGATACCGTATGCGTGGTTTTTTGTGTTCATGGTGTGCAGCGGCAATACATTCTTAGATCGCGCTAATCTTGATCGGTCGTCTCCACTTGTCTGACCTTACACATGCGTCTATGGAGATTTTATGACTTTACAGGGAAAACAGTGTTTCTCAGAAGGCATTGCGCGAGCCTGTCGGTTTCTAGACTGGGAAAATCCATTACTTCTCCTGTATTACTTATTTTTCTTACCAGCTTGACGCTAATTCTCCAAACCATACCCACTTCGTTCGTTCCACTGAACTAATTTGCCATTAACTGCCTGTGATGCCTGTCACCCGGCTCACTTGCGTGACGTTTCACTTCTGACCCTCCCGGCTCCGTTTGGAGCCAATACACCTTATTGAAGTGGACTAACGTGGTGAGCAATTGAGTGCCGTAGAAGTATTCGGGTCAAATCTTGTTTTCTAATTATGGATCCGTTTTTGGGCTACGCATAGTTCAACGGTCGGGCGTGGATCGTTAAATGTGGTGGCCAAGCTGTACGACGGTATTCCGAATGAGGGTGAAATGCTGCTGAACTGGCACACTGGCGCAAGTGTTAATGGTGATGGATTCCACTAAATGAAGCGTCCCTTGTGCTTCTGTCGTCGCCGAAGTGCATATAACATGCGAGACAAAGGTTGTAGATATTTGAATACTGAGGTCTTTCATTCGCTAGTTTACTGGCAGCTAGATTACCCTTCCTTGTACGCTATAAAAATACTTAGTTGTCAGTTGGATGGCACCGAAGAATGTGTTGCTTTTTATGACCGATGGGTCACAACTCGGCGTTTATTTTGCATCGTTATTTGCGGTGTCTTTTCTTAACAGCATGCGTACCTTCGCCAGTATATCTCCCAACTTTTAGAAGGTCCAAAGGTTTGGTCCAACCTATTCCCCCAAGGGGTAGTTTAACATTTTTGATATGGAAATCTAAACCGGACCAACGCACACTAATTTTTCGCTTGGTAGTAGGTTCGCTGTAGCCATTACCTATTATTCCATTTTCCTTGGAACTGTGGTCGGCTTTATGACCATGGTTCGTGCCACGAAGTTCGCTCCGGATTGCTGGTATAGTCTACACAGACTTATGGTTCGTACATGTCCATCTCTAACATACACGCCAGAGATTGTTAATAAACCATCGTCCCGACTTTAGCCAATATCTGGCCTTTAAGATTGGGGTCACGAAATTCCACTGAAAGTGATCTAAGATGAATTGTTTGAGTTATACACAATTCACTTTCTGAGCATGTGCTGTCGATAACATTTTTACACCACATATGATATAATATCGCAAGATGCCTAGTACTTGCTGTCTTCCGGGGGATTGTCTACTAGTAGGTTTTTGTACAGCTCGTTTGGAGGCATAGAAAACTAGGCTCCTGTTCATCTCAGAGCGGTCTCATAGATATTGCATGTACGTTTGCGTGTGTTAAGTTGTTTATAGATTGGTCATAGTGCTCAAGTGTCGCACCACTCGTGCGGGCACGGCATCTTCTTCGTCAACCGAATGGGAGGACAGTAATTTCGATAAATTGTGGCCGTACTACTGACCTCGTTCTTTCACCCGCGGCATAGCACCTATCGATTTTTTCCGGTACTGCAACCCTACCAGTAGCTGACCGGAGTGGCAATTCGTCAGCCGTTCTGTCCTGCTTGAGAAGTTTTGAGAAGATCGTGGTGTGGTTTTGAAGGTCAATCTCTACAGACACAAGTGTTGTTGAGTTCACAGGTAGGCTATTCCACGCTACGAGAGGTACATGTTGCTTGCAGGGGGCAGTAGATGTTTACTCACTCACTCCTGGGTCGTCGCACCGCCCAGCGGCTTCAGTGGAAGCCATGTTTCGTGACGCTAGTTCCTAGGTTCGTACACCCAAGGTTTCCTCCGCCTTATATTAATACGGATCGGAAGTCATAATGAGAAGACGGTGAATCTACAAATAAGCTTTAATTATTTATTTACTCACCGCTCACAAGCGGGCTTCAACGCAACGAATAACTAAGTCAGGAAACTGGAAGTGAGAGAACCTTCAGCACGACCGCACGGCAGCCATCAGAAAGGACGAATGTCGGCGGAAATTCCGGTCAACCTTCAGAATTCAAACAAGCATCGTACTGGTTTAGTGGCGTTCGCGACGGTAATAGAGTTGTATATAATACAACATACTTCGATTCATCATCAAACATTGCTGATTCTGATCTATTGAGAGAATGAAATCGCTAGCTTGGTCCCACTGAACTGGCCTATAAAGGTATGCCTTCACACTAATAGCTGCTACACCCGCTTGATTTAGGCTATCAGCAACGTCTCATAACGCAGTATGTGTTCACACTAGAAGCCATTCCAGCCTTATTCGCTTGAGCTATAAATAGTGTCTCAGAATGCAGTATGCGCTCACGCTAATAGCTGCGCCACCCGATTGACTTAGACTATCAACAATGTTTCACAATACAGGACACGTTCACAATAGTGACTACCTCAACATGATTCACTTAAACTATGAAGAACGTCTGGAAACACAGTGTAGCTTCACAACAGTAGATGATTAAACCTCGTTCACCTAAGCTACGAATAACGTCTCGGCAAGCAGTATGCGTACACACTACTAGCTGCTCCACCCGATTGACTTAGGTTATGATCAGTGTCTGTGTATGCAGTATATGCTCACACTGGTAGCTGCTCCTTCCAAACCACTTTCACCATTAACAATTTGGAGTACGAACACATGCGGAAAGTGATGAAAAACCTGTATTTGAAACGCTCGTGGTAAATGGTAACCGTCATTTTGGCCTAGGTATTTTCGCCGAGCTTCGCATTTTGGTTGCAAACGTTTCATCACCAAGCGAGGTGACATCATCAATGCGTAATCCTTTATGCGTACAGTTTTTTGAGCTATATGTTACACGCTAAAAAGATTACGCACTGATGTCGTCAGTTCGCTTGGTGATGAAACGTTTGCAACCTAAATGCCAAGCTCGGCGAACATACCTATAATGAAACCATCAACTCGAGCGACGAACAACACCACAACTGTCCACACCCATTCGGTAATCTTCATTTTTGATTCCATTGGTTGTCATATTGATTTGAATAGTTTTCTGCACCGTGCTAGATACTTGGCGTTCCAAACGGCACAGTGTGACTGGCTGAGAGGTATACGTCCCGGTAATCGGCAGGCAAACTGAATTCATCTGTTTCCGTATATTGTTCCGCATGAACGCTACGCTACTTCAATCTGGTTTGAAACAATGCAGTAGAGTAAATAGAATTTACTTCCGAAGATTCTCGATGGTAGATTGGGACATGACACCCTTCTCTTACGCCGTTCTACAGACACCAAAGATGGAAATAACTAAATAATAGTGTAGCGTTTTGTACAGCGCTTTGTACCGCATAATTGTCATTGTTTTTCGCATTTTTCGCCTTCTTCACATTTACATGTACACTCGTTTAAATTATGTGAGTTTACCCAATCAACAACAATAAAATTGTACTTCCAAGGTCGCGAGCCCTGTGTTCTCACTCTGCGTTCCTTGTCACTTGTGTACAGATTTCGGGAGAGCTAACGGCCGACGGAGTCCGCATTTATTTTAACATATTTCCAAACTCATCTCTCATAGGAATTATCTCTGTTGTGACCTCCAAAGCTACTTGGGAACTATACGACAGCTTGCGTCAATTGGATGGTTCATTCCGTGTGGTGGAACTCTAGACGACGCAACTTAACGAATTATTGTGTCAGTTATTTTCACTTTTTATCATCTTTTGACTTCGTATTCACACTTGCTTTGTATGTAGCGTTTAGATCCACTACAATGGGGTCATTTCCAACCATTTCTAGCAACAATGTTTCGTCGACCAGTATCTACCTGAAACCTTGCGAACAAAGGGAAATAGTAGAAGTATCGTGTGGACAATGAAGCTGAAAATGTTTTCACTTACGTTCCATTGTCAAATGCATCGGTGTTCTTGTTGGAATGCAGAGTCTACACTGTATGGTCGAATGTTTCCAATTCAATCATATCTTCAAAACGCCGTAAAATAAAGCAGTCTCAGGCTATAGGATGACACATTTCATCTCGAAAACAGCAAGCATCGCATTTATAAGACTTGATAAAGTGAGTTAACGCCGATAACGGGATGCTTTCACGAAAATGGTAGAAAAATGTTTCACCACCAACTAATACTTTTGGGACTTATTCGATTTGCTCAAATTTTTCCATTGACGTTGCTTATTTACGATCGATATGCTGCATATACTATGCCTGAAATTCCCGATTTGAAATTTCCAAAAATATTTCAAACTCGAGGATTCGCGCCAAAATGACCGTTTTGCCTTTTGAGCGGCCTTCAACCCGAATCCCTCGAAACGGATAATTGCCACTGCGATACCTACGCCATCACACTAGCTTTGATGCTGGTGATTTGTAGTAACTTAACATTCGGAAGGTAACGTGAACCGGCGCGTTAGTATTGGCAAGGCAACTCTCACGTCGCAGGGAGTTTAGGACATTGGGGACGCCGACGTTGATCTCATTACACGTGTTTCGAGTTAGTTTGATGTTGAAACCTGAATGCTGAATATATAGTTAAGACAACATTAAATCTCAGCAGTGACGCTGGTAGGTTCCAACGTTAGCTGAGAGAAGAGTCCTACCGAAACAGTTTAGCCACTGGATCGTTTATAGAAATCTATAAAACTAATGATGATAAAAGACAGGTATCGCGAAATTTTAACGTTCCGTTTGCTCTTTTCAGTCAAGAACGTTAAACATACTCCATACGACACAATGCGGTGGGGGTACGCCCGAGGGGAAACGTGATACTTGTTTATCCTGGGCATGGTTGTGACTTCAGAAAGCAATGCATGGCGTGCATGGCTTGTAGTTTACAACTGTGTTTCGTATCTTACTTTTGTACATAGTTGTTTACATCCTCATACCATCAGGGCCCTCACCTTCGCTTTGGGGACGAACATGATTTTCACTTTTACTGATTATTGCGACAATAAGCGGGTTCCCACGCAACCTTCCTCGTTCTCCAAACTTAGTGGGGTAAATGGCTGATGAGTTGGTTGCACTTCGAGTTATTTGAACCTCGTGTATCACGGACCATTTGATGATCGATTCTGCCTCCAAATTTTTGTGCAAGAAATTATTTTCCTGTGTCATCGAGTTTCAACATTTTGGAGCCGTCTTCTAAATGTGCGGCTTTTCGTCTTCTTCACTAGCCGTCCCATTTAATCTACTAGCAATTTGTTTTACTTAAGCATTTACTTTCCCGTCCATTTATGTTAGGGGTTATAGTAATTCCTAGGCAGCACGACCGCCCCGTTGGTGCATAGTGAATGCCTTACGTGTATTCCCCGGCCTTCGCCCTGACGTCGTGTGAAGGCGTCGCGACGCTAGTTCCCAGCTTTGCGGCCTTTTCACCCGGTCTAACGTCAATGCCTTCCAGAAGCCACTGCGAGAAGACGGAGAGTGTGCACACAGGTTTCAATTAACTGTTCACTCACTGCGAAGACGAGTAAAATTTGACATAAACCGTGCGAGACAATAGGGTAGCGAGTGCAACCACAGGACTGCCACGATAGGAGGCGAATGTCTATGAAAGGATTGAGTTGGACAAACGTATCGGGCAATTATCCGTTTCACGTGATTCGCCTTGAAGGTCGTTCAAAAGACAAAACGGTCCTTTTGGCGCAAATCCTGGATTTTTAAATATTTTTTTGAAATTTTAAAATCGACATTTCGGGCAAAGTACCTACAATACATCAATTGTGAATAAGTGTCGTTGATAGAAAAATTGGAGTGCATCGAATAAGTCGCAAAAATATTGGTTTGGTGATGAAAAAATTTCCCTCCATTTTTGCGAAAATATCTCGTTGCTGGTGTTATTTCAGTTTCTCTAGTTTTATAAATGGGATCATTGCAATTTTCAAGATGAACTGCGTTATCCTGTAGCCTGAGATTGCTTTATTTTGCGGCGT
>LUCH01002053.1:0-34096 GCA_013368495.1 Paragonimus heterotremus
CAGGCTCATGGCTGTTATGATGATGATGATGATGATGTGGGCGTTACCTTGTCAATTACCCGCGTTATTAATTATTTGTTACTGGCGAGCCAATACGTAGCACAAGCAACCACCAGTGTTTGTTTTGTAGCTATTTTGCTCGAATTATTGAGGAGTTATAGGTGTTTCAAAAATGCAGACGACAAACTGTTCCCTTTGTAACACCTATTAACTATCATTCTTTTTTATTTAGCTTCGTTCGATCGATGTTGTTTGTGGACATCATGGCAATGTAAGCAAACCTTCACCGGTTTGTTTGTGTCGCTACTCTGTATCCCAATGGTACTCAACAATTCTCTCGCCATTTCGAATTTATGCCTGACCTTCTAGACGAGGAGGGACAGGAGCGGTTATAACCTGTTAGCAAGTTGGGACCAGAAATAAATAATCATGGCTTTCTTTAAATATTTTCTGCACCTTTACGTATAAGCTGACCGGAAATTCACCCGGTCTGACTAAATTCTACAAAAAATGAATTCCGAAAGCAACTAGTTGAAAGGTCTACGACGGTAGTCGCAAATGGTGTGAAACACCGATTAGTCAAAAAAGTATCGGTTCTACTCAGCAGTAATGAATATATCACTGGAAGACTGTTACTGCTTTACATGACTTCAATTTGCAAAGAAGTCGTAATTGTGAAACAGTCTACGAGATGTGACAGGTCAGTTATTGTGTTCACTTTCGATGCGAATAAGTAAGCTGAGTAGCACTAATAAGCGAATCTGATTGAGCGTTTGAGTGCGATAATTCGGACCCGCCTAAATTTGTTATTTCTTCACGCCCGTGAGGGTTTGGGAATGAGCTACACGAGAACCGAATGGACACGCCAGCACAATGACATAATGAAGACTTAGCCCACGTGTGAACTGTTACATGGTTGAAGGAATGAGCCGATCATTTTATTTCATATCTCCAGTGATTCTATGGATAACGATTAGCAGCATGAACATTTTCTGTTAATACTGTTTGTCCAGAATGATCAGACATTTCATTGGTATAGCGCGGTACCTGACCAAAAAGCTTTCTTCGAAACAAATATTATCCCTTCAGAACTTAGTCTTGTTTACTACGTTGTTCGCATTTTGACCCACCTGATAAGTAGTTTGGCTGTGGTGTTCAATTACACAAGGCGGTGTTTGAAGTGAACGGTTTGCATAGGAATTGATCCATGAAAGAAAGAGTCATACTTACAAAGAGTCACGTGGACTGTAAATCTTGATAAAGGCGAGCGCATATTTTTGCATTCAAGTCTTCTACTATAAATACCACGTTCTTTGTTGCGTTATGTCCTGACCAGCTAACTGAATAAACATTTGTGTCGATAGCTAGGGAATATGCATTTGCATTGTCTGTAACAAGTGGACTCCGAAATCCGCCCCAGTGTAAGATTGTTATATTCGCTTTTCACACATTGCACACTTCACTGTGTTTATTGTTTTTTCATAACATCATTAGCTCTTGTTACACGCACTGTTCCAACTCCAAGGTCATCTGCTAGCACGACCTTTTGTTTCGCCCGCGGGAGTATGGCACAATAATACAGAAGGCCAAATGAGATATACTGGTACCATACTTAAACCTCTTAAAACGGAGTTACGGGCTGTTGTACACTATCGAATATCGGACTGTAGGAATATATAGAAGAATGAACAGCTTACGTGACTGCCACAGAAGGTAACCACACAGAGATAGTGCGACCCCTCATATACTCTATAGTGTTACCCGAAACCAATTGTGAACAAATCGTCGTCGTTGTTCTCAAAGCCTAATGCATTTGGTAAATCACACGGTTTTCTCTAAAATGGAGCACGTTATGTGGCCCAGTAGCTGAACAGTAGTTTCAGAATTTAAGGAATGCTGCTTTTCCCTAAGAGGAATTTTTTTTTACAAATGATAAACATTAAACAGCCCCAAGCAATATTCCGCCGAATGAATCACATTTTCAAATTGCCTTCTCCTTAAACATATCAACATATTATTGAGTCAGTTCATAATCAAGGAGAGGAGTCGACGTCAATTCTTTTGAACTATTTTGCAAACCGTTAGTTAAACTGTAGCGTTTAGCTACCTAAAATGTCTTGGTATGTGGGGGTAAGAAGTTGCTTTACCCTCATTTTTGTTTCCGTAAGGAATTTTATCATGTTACTATCTCAGAAATATTGATAATTAATACTAGTTTCAAGTTATTATACTCCTGTGAGGGAGGAAGTCCACGACCAACACTTATAACGTAGGCTGTTAAACTGCTTCTACATATGAAAATGTTATACGGTTATTGCGGAAACTAGTGTTAGATATTATGGTTATGCAAGTTTATCTTAGACATTTTCACCATTCTCGTGAGTTCATTTACGCAGGTTGAATAGCTAACTTTTATTCCACGGATAACAACCAAGTGGTCGACGCTGAAAAGGGTGCATGCACACGATTGGAGAAATAGAACTGAGCTATTTTACTATTCGTTCTCACATGACAAATCAGTATAAGCTTACTCTGAATACATCTTGTTTCTCGATCTGTGCGGTTTAATGATCTACAATATTTTGACCACTTCCCGTCACAGAGTGCAAACCATAAATAATCATGAAAGTGATGAGACGTAAGTGCTACCTGTGACCCCATATGACAACAGCTAAAACAGACTAAGTTCACTCCAAGATAGAACATATTTTTCAGTAAATACCATCCATCGTCAACAGAGGTTTCCGACATTCTACCTGAGTAGAATCTGTTCAATTTTTTGTCTCTTGTGAATTTGGTGACTATTGAGTGCTCTCGAACATTTGAACTTTACGGTTACACGTTGTCAAAACTTTTCAGAAAGAGTTCACGAAGCACGAGTCACTCGTAGTGAATCTGCTTTGGATCACGTTTCACTTACGAAATAGGTCGTGGGAATCTTCGTAGACATTCTGCTTAGGTGTTCTGGGGTTGTGCAGTGAACAAAAGGTTCACTTTTGCTTCGTTGAACAGTAGTCGGATGTTGCCCATGGGTGTTTACTCAAATCTCTCATAGGTTAGACCAGCTTGTGTTGAATGGATCTGTTAAATCAAACTTAACATGCAAACAACATAACGTTATGAACAAAATGTATTACTCTACGTTTCAACCACCTCGGGTGGCCTTCCTCAGGAGTGAACGAACCACGGAATCGCCACACCCAGCGCAGCGACGCCACCGCCCGACCACATGTTCACGACTGGCTGTGTGCCCAATGCCAGTCCTAATTGATCCATATATCTATACCTCGTTGGTCAAACCATACATATATCCCCATGTATTGATTACACTACTTACTGGCCGAACGTGTCTTACATCATTACATGTAACTAACCTTGCATGGACACTACGAACTTCCACTTGAACTCGCTCTTTGTTTGCTTTGTACCGCCGCATTGAACTGTTTACGCCGCCGTGTTATTGGTTGGTATTTGCTGACGGTTATGTTCCGTGCACAGAGTTCACTTGATTTTAAGTCGTATAACTTGCTAACCGTTGCTTATATATGTACAGAACCATTTTTATCTGAGTAAACCTTCAACATTCCGTCTTGTTCTGCCCTGAATCAAGAGGTTTACAATCGCCCCGATAGACTGCGTATAGCCGTGAATTCTGACAGATTCTACAGTTGTGTTATGCTCACTCATCTTATCAATAACATGTTAAACACGACGCCCAAACTGTTTGACTTCATTCGTCCAAAATTAACATGCAAACCTTCCCATTTCTTTAAATTTATTTACAACCATTCAGATTCAACCGAGTTCTATTTTACGCTGCTTTTGTCACCAAATTCCGTCTCACTATTGATCCGACTGGTCATTGCCAAGTCCATCTTACGACCAATTTGCTACGCTGAATCCAGCTGATATCTTCATGCTTTCTAGACATGTGTACCAAGTGGCTCTCGATCGCTACAGACAGCCAAAAAATGTGGTTTCGTTTACGACAAAAGACAATTGGAAAAATATTCATTCATGAGAACATTTGTTAGCCTCAGCCTTGAAAATTCATACCTTCATTTGTTAATAAAATTACACAATAATTTTACGGACATCACAGCATTCGTACAAAACGTAGACAAGTTAATTTGATTAGAAGCAATTTTCCCGTATAAGGAAGCAAATCTTAGTAATATTGATGGATAGCACAAGTTTGTGAGACAAGGTCTCACATGCTGCATTCTAAAACTTGCACATTCTAGCTAAGCAAACCACTTCAGATAAAGTTACTACTTCAGCTCACCTGGTAAAGCACTTTCCGCTTTTGGGTATGGTGATTCAATTGCTGGTACGAATCCAGCCGAAGTTGAGATTTTTCCCAACTGAATCTCATCCAAAATCGTAAATCTGCCAAACCATTTGTCAGTACTATAATTCCTATTATTAACAGTGGCGTTGATGGATTCCAGCGTGAGCTGTTCGAGAAATTCTGCCGGGACAATTAATACTCCGGATCATTTGTTGGATTCCATGTGAAACACTGGGACGGGTGGGTAACCGAGTCCAAATGTTAAATTTACAAGCTCCAGGCGTGGCTTCGTAGCTCAACTAGTAAAGCGCTTGCCACGTTTGGGCATGCTGTTTCCGTCGCTGGTTCGAATTTAGGCAAAGGCCCGATTGTTCACAAGGGGGTCTCATTTAAAATTTGTCAGACATTAGATACAAGTGTACTTAGTATGTTCGAAAATCAGTAAGTAATATGATTCCCATAAAATATACTTATGTGTCAGAAATTTACAGACTACTGATCAGTTTGAACAAGGAATATGACGAAACCTCGTCCATCGAATATACTTGTTCTACCCATTGTAGAGCCTTTGGGGTAGCTGACCAGTCGCTCTTGTAGTGGAAGTGTCGCAACTATGAGGTTATTTATGGGCAATAGTAAACTGTGATGTATATTAATTGAGCATCACAGCTGTTCCTATTCTATAGGCTTTTCAGCCAACTCCTTCCAAAAGGGAACGTCGTACTCGAGTTCTGTTCTTTAAGGGCTCGTCAGTAGTGCAAATCCGCCGCAGCTGTTTTCGGTTGTGAATGACGTTTAGTGCATTGGTAAAATTGTGGAACCTTCAACTAAGTGGCTAAGCAGTTATTTAATGGAAGTGGATTTGAACGTCAAAACGCAGACGAATTGATAAATCAGGAAGTTACATCAGTGAGGTATGAGCAGGAGCTTTCATAAAGTCGGCGAAGGGCAGCAAGCTAAATTGGATACAGGAGACAAATTGGTTCTTTTTTGAGTTTTTTGTTTTGAGACATTTCTATGTTCGCTTGTTAACGCATCTGTTGTTTAATCATGACATTCTATGTTGGTCCAATGTGTTTCATTCTGTCAACTTTTCAACGACAAACTGACAAGTAATGTAGGTGAACTGCGTGCTGTCGCGTGTGACGTAAACAATGAGGCGGTTAGCAGACCGCTCACCGGTCCCCAGATAAGTTTGCCGCTCTTTTTTGGTCAACATCCAAGCAATGAGTGACGCCTAAACGAGGCGATCCCGAAGCTAAGTAAATTAACGGCATGTGCATGTACTGGCTGGCTGGTGTTCATCGGTCCAACTGGTTTGGCTCAATCAGAGTCCCTCAGAGTACAGCAACCACTTCTTTGAAATGATTGATACGTTCTGCTGCGCACAACGTAATACTAAGCAACCAGTTCTAGAAATGTGGTTTGAGAATTCGTACGCACAATTGTTCAATCTGGATCTTACTTCAGAAGCAGATGAGCCGTAGCTGAATTCTTCACTAGTAAAATCCTTCTTATAAATACGTGTAATGTGATCCGGTCTCAAACTAATTTCTGACGATAATCCATCTCTTGGCCGTGGGGAACTTGAGAAGTGAGAAAACCTTACTGTCTGAATCCATTGAAGGTGCTAACATCGTTTTTCCCAATAGAACGGACTATATCAACAAACTGACTGTCATACGAGAGATTCAGACCAAGTTTTGGAAAATAGTGAAAAAAGTAGAAGTCCACAGTGGGAAAAAGCAATAGCATTCACGCTTAGAACTTGTCTTGATGGTTTGACGCCTAGGTGTCCCTACAGATTGTCCGGACTTCATGAAGCTGCAGTACCACTTACAGGTTTGGGATTGTGGAACTCTCAATTAGTTATCAAACGTGCTGAAACTCGTCAAACAGAATCTTTTAAAACATATGTTATGCGAACTTTTCATAGCATGAACGCATTCAAAGACATCAATATAAATGGGTACTTAATGTTTCCTGTCGATATTTCGTTCTTATTTATCAGCGTTCCGTTAGAAGAGACCACATACTACATTTGTATTTATATTACGGGCAGTGACACAGACAGCTGGATACCGTCGGACGAATTTAAAGATTTGCACAACCTCCGTACCTATAACGTTCGATTTATATTTAGTTGAGAACCGTCGTAAGAATCGATGTCACAATGGGATCGCCATTGGAACTGCCACTTGGGGAAACTTTCCGTGGCGGAATTATAAACTGAACGGCTGAGGTCGTCTGTGGGTCGATGTGATTTTGTATGAGGTCTGTTAATGATGTCCCGTATGTTGTCGAAAATAAAGCAATTGTGACTTCGCTTCCAGGTATGCATGTCGAAATTTGCAATTCTCATTTGAAGCTGGAGTAAACAGCCAAATGAACTCTCCGGAGATACATATATGTCGTCCTGCTGAAGGTTCACTTCAGTGAATGATGCACATAAAGACTACTCATAGTGGCCACTATATTCACTCTAACACTTCCGTACCGGTTGTTATGGTCAGCAAAGAGGTAAGAAAAGACACAGATGTTACCATTGCTTAATAGTTGGCGTCTATGAGTACAAAATTCAAATCAAATGGCTTCCAGGAACGGTTCACAGACATGATTATGTAAAGGCAGATTGAAAGTAACCGTCGACATCTAGCGGAGTTGGAAGCCGTACACAACTCAACCTCCAAAGCTGATGGACCAGCTGAAACTATAATGCGTCAGCTTTCAAGTACAGTTAATAAAACACTTTCTACAACCAGAATACTTGTCCAATGTGTTTTCGCTCTTGCGTTGTACCCACGTCCACAATATAAGTTGAACAGTTCTACAGCCTTGTTTTCCATATACTCATTCGGTCGCTCCTGTGAGAATAGTTACTTCGGCCGAACGACCAGAGGCTTATATTAACAGGCCCGTCAACACCAGCTAGCTTGGACCAACAGCAGAACAACGCACTTGATCAACAGCGTCAAAAATCCACACCAAACGATAAAAAGAATAGTGAAATATGACAACCAACGTAACCAACAAACTATCGGAAGTAAATGGCAGAAATCATCGACTCGATGGATGTGCGTGAGGCTGAGAAATCAGGTTGGTTACGAGGGCAAACCGAGGTTTTGTGCATTCATGCTATCTACTCGGAAAGCAGTAATTAGGTAGGACATAACCAGTTGGGAAGTTCCAAACATCTGCTGAATTTATTCCATTAACAGAAACAACATGCCCAGACATGATGAGTACACTACCATCTGAGTTACGAAGTCACGTCAGAAGATCAAAACTTCCACATCATCCTAATCATTGTTGACAGTGGAATACGCCAAATGATACGAAAGCTTGACTGTCCAAACAGGATTTCTCAAACCGTTCACGCTGGAATCCATCAACGCCATCGATGATCAATAAAACTGTGTTACTGATAAGTAGTTTAGAGGGTTCGATAATCGGAAAGACCTATATGCGACATGAATGGTCCAAAGGTATGAGAGTCAGGACTCGGCAGCTCTACGTGGTTCAGCCCGTCCAGTTGACTACTGAGGTCGCTATACGTCCTAGAAATTGAGGTACGTGAGTCAACTCTTAATCAGCCTCTCGGCATCCGTTGGAATGGAACTAATGTTATATATACTGATTTTATCATACGAGCAGTGATTATGTATGTGGCTATATCGTGGAGCGGCTGTAGGTATCCCAGCAACAATGTTGAAATCTTAGTTTGCTCACGATCATTCAGCTGATTTAACACATTCAACTTTCAGTGGTTATTCACGTGGTAAGAGTAACACTTACATCCTACTATCCTTTGCTTAGGAAATGCTTGAACACCCATTCTGTTTATCGATTGTTACTTAAACGTTATCCTGAATGACAGCCTGTCTCATTCAACCTTAACGATCTCCATGACTAAGCTTTTCAGTTTGGGCCTGAAACACGGTATGATAACATTAAAATACTCTGGAATTGGTAAAAATTATGATCTTCCAAAATGGTCGTTTGAAATTCATGTGTCCAATGATATGTCCATGTTCCGACTTATCAAATCTAGATGAACCGGTATGCCTTCGAGTTACCCACCAAAATAATAGTGGCTCACCGAATATGAGCATCCATCTGCAAATCAAACATTTGCCAGTTCTGTCCACTTTCACACTGTTTCTATCTGACATTTTCAAACAATGACAAAAAGCCATCATCAAGTGTCGGTTTAAGGGTGAGTATTTGAAACTGGTATGGTCGTCGCCATTTCAGTCAGTAACACTGAAGTGAACTGAACCCATTCACGTTAACAAAGTGTAGGCAATCAATGTGATGGTCACCCTTAACAAGTTTCTTGGAATGTAGTAACAGAGTTTACCAAACCTGACCTTAACAGTATTAAGGGAATTTAAGACATATTGATTTTTTCATCGGATGACCAATCATGAGACTTCACAAAGACTAAACGATGTCAAATCCTTTGTTCTATATCAATTTCTTCAGAGTTATCAGCCCACGCAGGGGGTGTAGCGCGAACATTTTAAGGGTATCCTGACAATCTGCAAAGGCTTGCATCAGCAACTTTCTCAACATGGTCTGTTATGGGGACGGCGGTGAGGCATAAGGGTTAGACGATAGGGGGGTCTGAGCGCTCTCTGGGACGCACCGCTCAACTCAGTTATCGCGGAGCTTCAGCTAACGTGAAACACCATCGACAGCAGTCAACTTTCAACTAATTAACCGTAATGACGAAAACAGCAGGGCTTGTAACTAGCAACTAATCAAAGACTCAAACAGACGACGCAGAAGATAAATTTCATTGCATGACTGAGAGCGGTATCAGGCTAAATTCATTATCAAAAACACACAGTGAGCAGCTACTTCCAGAAATAAAGATTCCACGAAAATGAGAAAGATCTGTTGAAATTATGGGTGTCTCCATAGTCATTAAGTCGTGTGGTACTGTTCTCAGGTTCTCTCTAAATGCCCACTGACTATGTCATTAAGTAAGAAAGTTACGTGACATAAATCCTAGACAGATTGTGGTGTTTTTCAGTTTTACGATCTTGTTATCCAGCTGTGTCGTCCTATTTTGATTCAATATGTATCATTCTGCCAAATTTTTAATGACAGACCAACAAATGGTGTAGGCAAGCAGCGTGCTTTCGTGTGTGACAAACACTTTGCTTGATGGATCTGTATTAATTGAACCGTTTACCTCCTTCTTTTCCTGATCACCTTCCGCACGACTGCCTTCCACTTAAGACAACGAAATAAACCTACGTGAATAGAAGGAAGTTTCTTTTATTCTCTGCCAACTAAAGAAGCGCAACCAGACTGAGTATCTCAGAAAGTTACCGTACCACATTAGTAGGCTGATATGCACTCGGACTATGGTATAATTTTATTTTTGCAGGTTAGACTGACAAGAGGGAAAATTTTTGTTTGATACTTACATTGTACTAAATAACAGTCTAATGCGTGCAAATGATGTTTCAAGGAAAGGCGACTGGTTAATTTTGGTGGACAAAACCAAATCGACTTGAATAATGTTTAACTGAAATGTACATTCTTTCTAGTGAACTTGAAGGGGCAGCATCTCATTTGCTGCACATCCTTTAATGTTATGGCTCGATTAACACTGAGTGTGCATGCTAACAGCAAGTTAAAACTTGCGTGCTACTGTACATCTAGCTCTATTCAGTCAATTCAACATTCAACACTCTATTTCCTTTTGAGACTTTACGACACTAACTGGCCACCCATCAGATTATTAAAAATAGATACTTTGTCCTAAGCAGTTAATACATTTTATCAGAATGGTGTTGGTTGTGTTTACCACGGCTCCTCAAGATTATCATTTATGGTATGTTCAAACAAATGGAGAACAATGTTGACATCAATTCCGTTCATTCTAAGGGATTTCGCCGGTACAGCCAATTTACCACCCCACAATGTACTGGAGTTTTTTTACACAGGCAAATGGCCGGCACTTAGTAAAGAAAGTAACACTGGCTAGCCCGGTTACTGATGAATTTTGTAGATTTTCTCTTGATAACTGTTTAGAAGTAGGCAGCAATCGTTTGCCAAAGCAATGGAAGAATTGTGTTAGCGAAACTACCCTTCTCTACGGGACAGAAACACGCAAAACAGGGGGTCAAAACCGTGAACAGTGACTGATAATGTGCGGGCTTTTTTCAAAAAACGCTCCTGTTCTTTAGATCATGTTTGTTGCAGAAGGTATTCCAAGCTGTCCTTGACAGTATAATTAATGGACTGTATAAGGCACAAGAGTAATAGGACTGTACAATCGCCGGAAGAGCCATTGATCAGGCGGACAAATGCTTTGGTCCACATATTTAGATGTTGCCTGTCCGACTCCCTATTCAAACTAACCCTACTTGATGAGTCCGGTTGAGTACAAAACCAGCCGCGAATGTCGGTTTGAGGGTGAGCAGCATTTCGTGTCTTTACAGGTATGGTTGGTACATACTGGCAAGCCAAAGCGGATTATGTTTATATACACTGAAAGGGTACAGAACAAAGTTTAAGGTAACGTGCCCAGTTGTTTTGAGGTATGATCACTAGTGGCGGCAATTAGGCGTTTGCTTCCGTTTTTCTACAGACGTAAGCATGCTGTTGAAAATGACCAAATATGTCTATCAGGAAAACAAATTGGAACCACCTGAAATCCGCCTTCTGCTCTTATCAACAACGACCGGATCTAACAATATACTCACACCCTGACCACTGTGAAGACGCCTAGGATTTTGGACTACCTATGACCACTAGTGGACTGTATACGATGCAACTTCCGCTTTCAATTGCACTTCACTAATGAGCTCCATAAGTTACACTAGTTCAGGCGGTGGGCAATTGAAAATAAAATCCGAAGACGTTCGATGAATCCATGTAACCTCAAACAACTTATTGTGAGGCGCTCGACACTATTGCATTTCTGGTCATGGAAACGTACGTATTAGTTACGGATACCGGATCGTTCGCTCAATCGTCTCAACTAATATGTATCATTTAACAATGACATAGGTTGAATGTGGCTGATATTTTGCTATCGTTATTTTAAACAGACCACAGTTTTGAACCGTGGAGCGGAACGGTTCACACACGGGTATTTTAAGCAACAGTGGGATCCTGCACCCCATGTGCCGCACACTACTTACTGGAAAGTAAGGTTCACACGAAGTGGAAACAAATGTGATTTTGGGTTAAAGACTAAATCACTTTGCGAATTACTAAGGCTTCGCTGAAAGACGACCAGCATAATAAACTCTATAACAAAATGTGGTCCTGGCTATCGAAATGGCGAAGATGTGAAAAATGAATGACCAAAAGTCTATCCGACCGTCGCAAATAATCAGTCATTTTATTCATTTTGCATCAATTGACCTTGTTATTGACTAGTACTAACAGATTTTGGGCGACACAGATTGGATGTCAGTGGTAAGTGATGTTAGCTCTTGCACCTTATCAGAAGTTTCATCCAGGCACTCAGGGAAAGAAGCAGTGTGTTCTAATTTTTCTTTTTTTAGCACTCGTCTGTAGAGCCTATTCTTGCCACGAACAGAATTTTAACTTCGGATGTGCTTTTATGAGGCAGGTACCGCATCAGTGAACTCAATTTGGACCGAGCGTATATGTGTAGTTCCCAGAGTTTCAAACCGTTTTGAGAGTAGACACAGTAATTGTCCTGGTAAATTCATTCGACAAACCTATGTCTAGGACTGCTCTGTAAGTTGAAGTCATAGAAATTACTAATCTGTTGAGCGATATTTTGATTACTGACAAGATGTAAAGGGTTTTGTGTAAGGTAAACTTAACATCACTCACAACGATTTTTGTTGTTTCTACTTTACAAGATATCCTAATTTTAACGTCCTCGATTAGGATTGCCAGAACAATTACTCTGTCATCTCTGGAAGCGTTTGGTTAATTTGAACACGACAAGCGAATGTAGCTGGGCTTGTGCGTAAGATGATTTGGCCATGTATATTGTGAGTTCCCTGGTTCAGTAAGCGCTTCATAATAGCAAACTCGGAGTTCAACTGTCGACCGCGACAAGGTTACGGACTACTGGCGAGTTGTAACAAGAGCAAAACTTCACATTGTTATTAGTTGAAAATGGTTACCTTTGGTCAGTTTGCTGGTATAAATATTTCATCTGGTGGATGGAATGTTCAAAAATATTCCCGGCCTATTTAACCGGTGAACATGAAACAGCCACAAGTGAGGTGTTAATTAAGTTTATTTAGCTCTTGTAAGTGACATGTTCAAATGAAACTTATATCAGACATGTATTTCTTGCAACACTCTTGCTTATGCAAATAGATTCAGATTATATAACTATCAACAGCAACATGGTTTGTAAAGGACGGTTTGGTATCTAATTGGTTCATATTGTAACCCGACTACTCAGTAACTAATTACTCTTATTTGCTGCCACTTTGACTGCGCTAAAGAGGGTCTCAAACTACTTAGTAATTACACTCATAATTGTCTTGAACACGGAAACCTACAAGTAGTTCACAATTCACCTAGATACACTCTTTCTCTGCTGGCTATAGCTTGTGCTTATTGCCTTTGCGATGCCAAATCGATGCTATTCATGACGTGGTCTCCGTGATGCGGTTTGTGCAAAGGTTATTGGGGGTGTTATGTAATTAATGCTCGTTTAGATACCAGTGAGATTTCAGCGTTCGTAACAGTAAGAATTGTTTGAAAAATATTCCCATGGTTAACGCACTCATTCAGATTGTTATGTCTTTCCTTCACCAGGACTTACTGAATTGGTTGCAAGCATAAGGTTTCGATAGGTCTACATGGGCTAGTTTACTACTCATGCTGGTAAGTAGTTCCACAAGAATTAGCATGTAATACTTTTTATGGACAACTCCAAGGAGAAAGTTTTGGTCAAAATTCTGCGACCTTCGTGTCCTCAGGGTGCAACTTTGGAAACAGAAAACGATTTCTTGTTGATTAAACGATTGTCGATTTGGTCTCATTACTGTATTGTTGCAGTAGAGATTAATTTGAAACTTGGCGGATTCATTGTGTACTGAGTAAGGGTGACCGTGAATAAAAATTCATATTGCAGTTTGTCACACCGAGAGACTTAACTGCCACGAGATTTTGTGTAAGATGGCGAACAGAAACATCACCAGTCTCCTCATCCGAGTGCTTGCATTCGGATAAGTTTTTCGGCTAGCTCATTCCGAAAAGAAGCACTAGACTCACTGTTCGCTCTCAACGGAACCCATCAATAGTACATTTGCTCGTCTGGACCGGAGGTGACACTCCTGTCCTCGTGTTTGTGAGATCAGCGTGTCGACCACAACGCCAATGATCTCACAGCAGACATGACCAAATACTCACATTCGAACACTAACCCACAATCTTGTGTGAAAACTGATCACCTTGTGGAATCATTTCGAAAACGGAATGAAGAGAATAGCTCATTTTGATCCATTTGATAACCCAGTGATCAGAACTTCTCAGTTAGGTTGAACTTACTGTCCTGATTGTTTAGAAGAAACCCAATTGCGAAAACCTGGACTTCGGCTGGATTCTAACTAACTACAGTAACAACACACCAAAGCACGGTAAATGTTCTACCAGCTGAGCTAGGACGTCATGCCAGAAGCTCAGAAATTTCCCAATCGGACTCGGGTACCCACCCGTTCCACTATCTCATAGGGAATCCACCACGTGGTCCGAGAGACTGACTGCCGGAACAAAACTTCTCGATCAGTTCAGGCTGAAATCCACCAACGCCACAGAAGAGCATTGACACTGTAATTCTGGAATTTCTTAACTGTACCAATTAGGCATTAGTTAATAGTCAAGGGGAGATTGTTTCTGTGTAGCTGGTAACACATCCAAAATATTTGCTTCGGTGTCGGATGACGGCAGAGGACATACAGATATTCTCCGTCGAAACTGGAAACTCACTTTTCGACCTAGTCTGGTTCTGGTGACAACGGGTTTCGTATAGACGTGAAGTGATACGATGGAGATAATCGAAAGGTTATTACAAATTAACAGGACGGAATACTAAGAAGAAAAACAACAAAAATGTAATACAAAATAAATGAAACACAAACGTCCAGGATCTAATACTGGGGTTTGGTGTGTATGGACACCATAAACACCGCTAATAATGCATCATTGTACACATGTGATTACACATCAATAGATGTGCTTTAAATGTGTTTGTGCAATGAAGTTCTATAACACTTGTTGTACATACTCGTGATCTTAACAGCAAGGTTGCAAGGAGCTTGGTAAACCACGGAACGGTACGCAGAAGAAGCGGAATGTAGATGCGCACGATATTGTGTACAAGCTTACCAATCGCGTGTTGTATCAAACGATACAGCATTCGGGTTTTGAGTGTTGTTTGTCTTCTGCCGTCGATTGCTGAGAAGTGTATGAATCTGATTTTTTGGTTGAGTTGTGTGATGGAGCTTGTACATTGGCTGTTGCAGGGTTTGCGCACAACAGCCATGCTAAACAATATATACAGGATAATGTGAGAGTGGTTGCGACAGTGGTGATGCTGACGGAGTTTGTATCGTTCATTGTGTCTCGCCAGCCCTTGAACGTCGGAGCAAATGGTCAATAACTACGAACCGGGTCAGACACGAATGTCAGATGAGTAAAAAGTATTGACTCGTACACTGCAAGGTCAGTGGGTTGGAGTATCGAACTTGTGTAAACAAACTTCAACAGAGAGCCTAGTCATGATTTTAGCATGACAATTATGGTAACTGGAGAGTTATCGTCTGGTTCATAGCGGGCGCGATCATATCGTTACTGGGGCACCTCAGAAGCTACGCCGAGTATCAGTTAGTTGTGACTATGTGATCAAGCATATAGTCTTTTTTCCAAATCGCCGGTTGATGCAGTTTGCTTTCCATGACTTTTGTCTGCTCGCTAACTTCGCTGAGCCGTTTACACTTAGCTGCTCGTTCATACAGGTTAATTCGGCGAACAACGCATGGTTCACTTCCTCTTGATGATTTACCCAAATTTCACGGGGTGAACACATATTTTCTACCGCACAATGGAAATTTATTTCAAAACAGAACAGAGGCAGTTGATTGGCTGACTATATGCCATCAAACTATTAAGGCTGAATGAAGTCTAGGCAAGCTACTCTGCTCTTCCCGTAGTTGTTTATACATTTTAAACCGCGGCGTCGTTTGTGTAAAAGAACGTTTTCGTTCAGATCGCTGATTATGAAACAACCTTTTCGTAAAGTAGTTCATTGGTTCACATGTCCACTGATTTATACACGGAAAAATGTGTCCCGATTTTCTGTTCTCCTTGTCGTTTTTGAAACACGTTTATAGGAGCCGTAAAGAAAGTTACGTATTACAAATCACTGGCATGCATCACAACAACATCGAATATCTAACCAAAGTAAAGATCCTCCAAGGAGCCAAATAACAGGCACACCTATATACGTGGTAAACAAAACGCATACGGACAGGCGTACATGTCTGATGTGTATGCTGTGCAAACGTTTCGAAGAACTGAAATGTCGGCCGACCCGACGGAATGTGCCAACAAAGTGGAATTTACACCATAGCAGACAAGTCGTTCATGATTCCTGATTAAGGCTGGGCGTTGAAAAGTGGACGGATTTCATCAAACAGTTTATTCTGCTTATCCGATAGCTCGTAATTTTTGCCATTAAGTTTAAGAGAACAGCCCAGTAACCCGTCTTTCCGGGCCAACTAGATAATGTCTATCAATGATCTTGTGACTGCGAAAGACACTTGATCTATCAAAATGTTCACTTCTGAGTGGTGACTTCAAGGCGTGTGAAGTCACTCAATCCCACATGCACACACGTTCAGACGACGTGTGTTGATATCCGGTAGTGGTAACATATCGCCAGTCACTTCGTAAACACGTCCTGCACAATTGGAAATGTAATTTTTATATCATCGCCTCTTGCTGTTTAGCCTCCTGGAATTACGAACGGTTTTCGAGTTTCTGTACGTTCGGCCAGAGCAATACTACTCGTTAGGGATGCGACACATCGTATAACAGTGGTTGACCAGGTGCGTAAATAATTTTGAAAGTTTGGAACATATTTCACCTCAGATGCCAGTGGTTGACTTGCGAGTTATCTAGTGCTACCAGCCATTATGGATATGGTTTCATAATGAGGCTTACGATGAACTTGGTAGTTGTTTCAGAAAGATAACATTGGTGAGCCAATATACTGGGTGAACATCTTTACAGCCATGGGATGCTCAAATGAAAACGCACTGTCCAACTGTCATTGCGGACTCAACTTTTGACTTCGAAATCTCCAACGTGGACAATTGACTGATAGACTATTTTAATTCGCTTTCAAATCCACTAAAACTTAGTTATTAAATGTTCATGTCTGACAGCACATTGAGTCAGTATGTTGAAGCGTTCATTGTTGACAATACTGCATGTCAGCACAATTGCTATGCAGTATATTTTCTACAAATCTGTTCTACTTTCATAATGTGTCTCTCGTAATATGATTGATGATGAGTAAAACAACAAGAATGCACAAGCTACTGTGTTCCTTCTTCCTACACACATTTGTGAACCTACAAACTCTCTGCCTGAAGCAGTAAAAGGATTTGAAAGATTGACGATTATCCTGTCCCAAACAGTTCATGGCCTAATCAGAAAAATGGGACCAGCAAGATCACGTTATTCCAATTTGGGGGTTTTATCTAACTGTTGATAGAATCTGGAAAAATGTCACTGGGAATATGGGGGCACTGACTATGCAAAGCAGGATAATAATGTTTTTTTTCTTCGCGTGGCTTGTGATATTAAGCGCAGCGATCTGAGTCGACTAGAAGTAGAACATTAGTTTATGTATTTTCGCTCCTCCGCTGATTGGAAGATAAACTTTTTAGTCGGTTTATGAGGGCAAATAAGCGTCCTCAAATACTGAATCACTGAGTTTTGCGAAAGGATTCGGTGTGCATGCAAAATTTAAACACAGTGAGACAGCATACTATGATAACAACCGGTCAGCAACGAAAAATTTGAATAGACACATTTAATGACTTGTGAAATTTCGCTAGTAGATGACTAAATAACTTGGCGCCAGTTTACTCCTACAGATGCGTCAATCGTGTAGAGTTTCAAACATCACAGTCAAGCTAACTAGGACTGAAGATTTATGCAGTGATACGCAATAAGCGCACGCTACCTGTGTGTTTTCGTCTACATAACAACCAATCCAATAGTTATGCAGAATGAGATTGGGATGTACGCTTTGAATTCGAGGAAGGTGTAAACTTTCTGTCTAAGAGAGTTAATGTCACTTGAACAAATTGGTCTTCGTCACAGTATTTTTTTCGGAAGTTTAAATTAAGACACACGAATAGGAAGACGAGCACTGATAACTGCTGATAATTTGTACTGCTACCGTAATGCTGAATGACAATTTATCCATACCACCATTTCAATCTTATATATATTCCTGGTTATTATTTCATGGTGTAAAAATAAATTACTGGACATGGTAGTATCTTAAAACTCGAATACTCTGTAATAATTTTCAAGCTGTTTTGAAGTGTATGACTTGTCGAGAATGTGTTAAATTATGTCACCTGTCCCATTGTGTACTGAATGAGCGTCATTCATTTTTTTCTTGAAGTTTTTGAAAAGTGGACCATTTTGTGACTTCATATGCCTATATTGTGGAGTCCAGTCAAACTTATGTTTTCCACTTGTTTGTTGATGTAAATTTGTCTGTTTTTCCTCGCTTTGGGCTGTTGCTGGAAAGAGCAGTTTGCGTCTACAGCGCCTTCAGTAGACGTTGTAACAGAGGAGAGATGAGCGATTCTCAAAAGCTTCCGGGACTTGCGTTCTGAGCCTATCTATATGACTTATATCACGCTATCACTGTGAGAATCACCACTGGGGATTGTTTCTAATGTTTGTCTAAATAACCTAAACGACATATCGGTAGCAGTGCATTATGGGAACCATTTTGACCAGGTATCGCAGTCGCGTGCTATAATCTCAGACAGGTGTCTACATGTTCATCGTGTTACCACGACTAAATAAATTTGTTATCACAACTGGCCACCTTGACTCTCCAAACATTCTGAAGATCAAGAATGTTGTCTTATCAAAACCAGATAAATCTTCAGATGCCGTGATTATGAACTAAGAAAATTGCAAATAAAATGTTCTACTCAGTCTGAACGATACGAATAAATTCCACTTCACCGATAAAACTGGGGAAAAAAGGTAACATGAAATCATGAACAGTTCGATTAGTTAATCTGATCTCGCATAGGTGAGAAAAGAAAGTTTAAATCATACAGCTTTTCTTCAGCGCCACTACCGTGTGGTTTACTCCAGACACCCAAACCGGGCTATAACTCAAATGGTTCTCATGAACAATATCCCCAGAGTGCATGCTAGCTCGATTGCTGCCTCTTATTCTGAACCCGTTAAAATAAATGTACATTTGTAGTCTCAACTATGCGTTCGGTTTGATTGAAAAGTTGGATAAAGTTGACCGAGCAGATAAATCCAATGTTCAATAAACGAAGAAGGAAAGAACACGACGATATTGGATTTCCTAGCCAAAACATTTGTAAGGTTTATTCACCACTTTGTATTTCACAACTTCTATTACTTTTCATGCTTTTCAGTTGTTCTACCTACACTTGTAGACTTGGTGTTTAGAACACGGAAATAGAATGCGAGCCGTTCGTTTTCGTTTCATTCACATGATTTTTGTGCCATAAAATCTTCGAAGGTGAAGCCCAACTGAATATACTAGCAATTTCAGCTGGATTTAATAATTACTTGTGTTGATGGTTATTTCCAAAGTTGATTAGAAATCCCTCCGGAGCAGTAAAGCAGATTGAAGCCATCTGAAATATCTTCATTGAGTGCAGTAGAACGCTAAATCTACGCACCTTCCCCGACTGCTGCAAATCAATCGCCTCTATTTTCATCACATTTTTGTTTATGTGTATTGCACTTCGATCCACTATATTGCCATGGACACTAATTTTTGAATGTATTACTGTCGTTACCCTTCACTACTCTGGTTTGTTAGGCAGACAACTTGTGTGTCACAGTCCTAAGCATATGGCTCTATTTGGAAGGACTGTAAATATTTGTTCGTATGAAGTGAAGTTCCCCTATAATCCGTATAACTTGTCATTTGTGTTAGTCACGTGATCCGCCAGTGGAAACGCGTAAACAGCCAGCTTCCTCAGTCGTCAGACATATCTGGACCACTGACCACGTTATCCATCCATCTTGTGTATTCAAAGTCCTGCTACGTCATTCTAACCCACGATTCTTGCGGTTTGCCGAAGCAGTCGCAATCAACCGACTCAAGCCAGCTCTCTGGGTTCAGAAGCAATTGTTCGTGAACTTGACCCTTCCCTGGACTTAATGACCTATCCTGACCCGCCTATTGATTATCAACCTCTGTAGTTGTTTGCTGTAAAAAAAACCATCCGTGTTATTGTAAATTTGAAACTGACGAGTCAATATGGAATGCTTGCATCTACCAGTGTTCAAACTTGTAATAATTTTAATATGAGAGGTTTACATCCTTTCTCCAGCGTTTTCACCAGCATTGGTAGATTTGACGTTTCAGCTTGTTGTTCCCGAGGTAGATGACTTAGTTTAATCGTCAGGACTTTGGTGTGCATATTTCAATACACGTGGTTATCTTAGTGTTCATGATAATTCCCTCAATTTTTCCCGACCATAAACTGAACGGATACGTTCATTGTGCTGATGCTAATTATTAAGTAATTCCTTGGTAAAGCCACAACGAATTAAAACCAAAAGAGTTATCGGCTTTGCAACGTTTCAACTCTCTCGGAGAGCATTCATTGAATGATTTAAACCAGAAAGTTTCATTGTACCAGCTCCACTTGAGACAGTCATCAATTCTCAGGTGTTTATCTGTTCAACATGCCGTTTGTAGACAGGTTAATAATGGGGTGTATGAGGTCACAGTTTACCTGAGGTTACCACGATCCTTGTTCGCACCCGAGGCCCACAAGCTTTTAAAAATAAGCCTACATTGCCGATTCTGGACCACAGCAAAACAGAACGGAGGAAAACTTAGCTATGAAATACTAGTCGTTTGGGACGTGACAAATGTGTGCGAGTCGTTAGCCGAGTGAACTTACAACATCGGATGCGACGACAATGTGGTCACTGGTTGAAACACAAGTTAGATCAGCGAGAGTTTCAGTGACACGGAGGAAGGCCAAGCTGAGGATGAGTCACATTTAGTGTGACCTGTTGATTGGTTGTGGCTTGTGAAGACGGGGTAGTTTTATATGTTTGCTCACCATCTGTGTCACTCAGGCCCACGGAAATATAACGTAACTACAATGGGACGACCAAATTTCAAGTCGTCGCTTAAGGAAGTCATCTATGCTACTCGCGAATCGTTCTCATTCATGGGCATCACTCAAGAAGGTCTAGTTTTTACAATCATCATTCTCATGACATCCGCAAAATTTCCTAATCGCCCTCTTTCGCACACCATAATGTAAATTGACCGACAATCCCGTAAACGAAAACACCCGTCACCCCAATTCAAAGAAGGTAAACGGCTGAACTTCGAAGAAATTCATGCAACTCTGAATGGCACTGGATATCGGGAACTTTCCACGATCTGATTAATGTCGCTGACTATATACTACTGATTACCTTGGTTTATGTATTCAGGTATTGTCTCACATATGGAGGCTAGCTATTCAGTAAAGTTTCTTGGGTTACAGTAAACGCTGTGTACGATGAATGGATGAGCTTTACATCGTACTCACAACAATCTTGACATTCAGCTGTCAGACGTTTAACATTTACCTGACGTGTCGATATTCACCAATCTGTTTGTTGTTGTGTTATGGTCTCTTCTTACTGGTTATCTTCACTGATGATCCTGTTTGTATTCCCCCCCATATTGTGTAGTAATCAAGTCCAGTCCTAATCACACATTCTTGTTTAAATATGCTAATGGTGTGTTGGATAGCAAATACCCTGCTGGCTCTAATTCATCCGTCTTACTGGACAGTTTGTCCAAACTGTCAACTTGGTCACCGTCCAGCAATTTGTCCATTGGCATCTCCAAATATATTGATATGGTCTTTTCAGTTAACGAAGCCAATCAATATATGGAGTTTTTTACTCAATGTTAACTTCCTCTTGTAGATTGTGAATTGTTATCTTGATCTCATCCCGTCAAGTGTTTGGGAATTTGAGGGATAGGTTACACCAGACACATAACGCACATTACATTTTTTTAAACTGCAGATAAATCTCTTTCTTGTCATATACGAATGAGGTCTTCAAACGTTCCCAGTCTTCTAACTTGTGGTCCCATTGAGGAGTGTGTGTATCTCACTGATGGTTTATTGCTTAACAAGCGTAGTGTTCATGTTGGTTCTTCAAAACGACTGGATAATTTAATGAGTTTCGTGACTGTCCATCATCTTATAGACACCACGACTGTCGTTCACTCCGCAATCTCAACCACAGTTTAGGTACAAGCCTCTATCTATTAGAACCTGGTCTTACTGTTTTTCAGCCAGTTCAAACAAACCATTGGTTTTTTAATGCCATAATGACTGCGGATATCACTTATGACTTGCAGCCAAACAAATAAACTTTGATTTCCATTTGAGAAAAAGAAATTACACATATGCCGGAAGTTCACCTCATGAAGTGCACAAAACCCCTGGGTGATTTAAAGTGAACATTAGTGTACATCATATTGCCCTCAGAGTTTGCGTTTTAGAACACTGATAGCCATGTACTCAGATGTACACACTTGACAAATTTCACTGCTTCAAACAACTCAACACAACCTGGTTGCTCTTAACAATCATATACTTTGAGGTTGAGTTTTAAGCACACCTCAACAATTCTTCGTTAATTCAGTTGAATGATGTTCGTTCCATTTAGAATAGCAGCCTGAAACTGTGATAACTCACATATCCGGAGCAGCTATTTGTGTGCAACTTACTATACTCTTGAGTCTCTCGAACAAAAGGGTGCGATTTCATTCTATCTGGAATGTCCAGACTAGCCTTGCTATCAATGACCCAACAACGGTCAATCAAAAAGTCATCCGCAAATGAAACGTGGGGAGAGCGCAATAAGTTTGGTGAAGCACAATTTCACGGTCTCTGAACAAATGATTTAAGTACTGCTATCCATAAAAATGCTTGTAACTCTGAATGAACAATCTATATTCGCGGCTTCGTTGTTCCTATTTTGAATGTCTCTAACCAGAATAAATATAGCTGACTACAGCCGCTGTGTGGACAGAATGTAGTGTCAATCTTAAGCAACTGTGGGGCTAACTCTTCCAAAATGTGAGGCTAAAACGAGGAATTTACGAACCGAAGTGACAACTATCTATCTATAGATGACAATATGCAGCTGGTATCGTTGAACCTGTCCTCTGATATGGAAGATGTTCGCGTAACAAACCGCATCAATCGAAACACTAGGTTGTTTCAATACTGACTGCACTTTTTGAATGTAGTTTCAACAAATGAGCTGATTTAATAATTCTGTGTTCAATAACACTACTTCCGTTCGTTAGTCATATAGTAATTTTCCCCATAAAGAGCTATGTGTGAACATAAGTAATAACATATATTTGACCTTATGCGGCCTGCTAAAGTTTCAGAAAACAGTGATCCGTTTTCTTTTGAATGCTAGTCAGTCTGACACTATTCAGTTGATATGACTAATTCGCGTATTCACATCAGTGGGAGTGGCACATGCAGTTAGCCACCCATTTAATTATAGACAGTGTGCGTGGCTGTCACTACTGTAGTTCTAGTATTCACGTGATACATGTAAACTGTGAGGAATATAGGTGTTGCGGTTGTAGAATTGAGGAGGGAGCGATGCGATGTTTTTAGCTAAAACGCTTTGTGACTAACTGGTGTAGGTGAACAAGACCGGCAGTTTGTAAGCACGTACACATAATATTATGTGTGGACCTTGACTTGGGTACTTTTAAGACAATGATCTTTTTTCACAAATTTGAACGAAATAGTCAGGGGATTAGTTTGTCAGCACTAATTAGATATTAACACGGAACCTGTCAACTTAACATTTGCAATAACTGGAAAGGAAACACAAACGAAAAAGCAAACATCAAACAGTGTGACCTGAATGATATTCACTACAGATTAAACCCAGGTAAGCACACTCAGAACACCACCACGTTACAAGTTCTTAATCAGATATACACTTATTTTCCATTGAGCGCCATCAACCTTTTATCGCCAAATCACACTGTGTTTACCAATTCGTGTGTAATTGCCGTGAAAGCTGCACAGGTAGAATCAACAGATTATTAATCTCAAGAGTCAATGAACATGTAGCTAAGTGAGTTCCCAAGCAGACCTCACAATACACAACCGCATCCGCAGATGACAGTTAGCTTCTAGCTTCATTGATCGCACGACCGCCAGCTTTTCACATTGTAGTGTTGACTTTAGCCTTCACGAACGGAATTCTTTACTACGGCTCATGATCCTAAAAATATACTGAGGCCGTCGCAATAAACTGATTCTATAATCAAATACAACCGTATGTTAACCACAGGACAACGAGCACTCAATCCCTATTGAATGTAGTCAATACCCCGTCGTTTGAAAGTTAACTTCGTTGGCCATGTTTCCTCCGTGAGGGGCCCCTGAGATTAAAATAAAATTTCTCTTGTTATTAATAAGTTGGTACTGATGAGTTTATTAGTATAACTCATTTTAAACTCTGGTTTCCGAAATGTACATCAGTAGGTGGGACTCTGTGTGAAAGGCTTAATGCGGATTTTAAGATTGTGCCCGGTAGCAATGAATTCTTCACCATTGGAGATTCGGTTTCAAGTCACCTGTTTACTCTACTCGTCCGTCTGTCTCACTCACACCCCTGTTCATTGACCATCTCAGCGCGTCTGACGATTCACAGGTCTCGGTAACCTATTGTCCCTTTTTCCCACCATGCTGGTTGAACCATTCAAGTTCTGATTACGTTTGTAGCTGTAACATATCGATTGCCTGGATGACAGTCACCTATCCACTGTCCGTGCATTAGCTTCTAGCCAACAACTGTGCATTGTTGACATCCGCTAACCCAATTGGTCGAAATTACTGAAAGTTTCACCTGACCCGCTGCACCCTGCTCCCCCTGTCTGTGCTGCTGCACTCGATCGTAACACATTCCCGTACGCTTTCCTCATAAATAAAGATTGCTGGAACGTATTAAGAGATTTGGTCGATATAAGTTGAATGTCACCCAAAAGTGAAAACCACTGTTACATTCCCATAGGCTATCCAGTCAGCCAGCTTGAAAAATAAACACTATACTCGAATTTCACTCCTGCTGGAGCTCGTCAGTGGTGCATATCTTTGCCCCGGCCTGAACTGAAGCTCAGACCACATTTCGGTGAGCATTATTCACAGGCCAGTGTGACTGAGCATTAGCAAAGTTAGTTTGTTAATGCCTTATGTGAGGCAAATGGTGCAGTGGTCAACACGGTTGTCCCATGATCCATGTCCCGTGATCCGAGTTCAAATCCCTGTCGTAGCAAGGATATGCATCAATGACGGGCTCTAATGAAGGTAGAACTCGAATCTGGTGCTTTTATCAAAGGCGACTGGGTATAAATTCTAGGAGAATGTGATTGTGCGTGATATTCAACTTGTGTCGAACGTACCCCGCATGACTCACTAGTTGTCAAACTATCGCTCAAGAAGTTTAAATAGTTTTGAGTTCAACTTAGACAGAAGTCCTAGTTGCGGCTTCATCGACTGGAGCTGACAGGACAGTTACTGTCACTTCTGGAGGCATTCGAACAAACGTAATTAGCTTTAGAATGACCGTAGCAATCTGAATCTAAATTGCGTTGAATTTGAAGATCAGATGTCACCAGGCGACATTCAACGTTTGTTGGGAGTGAATGGCTCATTTTTACATCCAGTGGTTAAACTTGATGAAGTACACTGATTGAATTTAACTGATAATTTCCATTTATTCACAACGAAGATTCTAAATCGTTCTTTATTTTTGGATGCTGTTGTTCTGCCTAGTTGTAGTTCCTCTTCCATTAACCAAAAATCCTTACGTTGATTAAACGTATTGTCCTCTTGTATCCAGATTGGTCAAACCTGAACATATTCAACAGTTCCACGCTAGTTGGCCAGCCTTTCATCTAAAGCCGACGCATAAACGGAAGGATGCATTTTCGTGGCCACCCTCACTTGAGCGCTCTTGCATACAACCCATTTTTTCGGTTATTTAAATTTCTCATTTACTAAATTTGTGACCAAATATGTGTTGCCAAACCTATACCAATCATAATTCCGGATGGAATAATGTATTCAAAAATCAATTCATTCATTAAACTGCTTAGCAATTTTGAGGAATTCCATGAGTTCAAGCCGACTTATAAATCCTGACTGTGCAGCTTTGGATTGGAGTTATTTGTACAGTTACCACCTCCTCTTTCTGAGTAGTACGACCATGAAATCATTTTTTATAGATGGAAGTCGCTGAGATTTCTAATGAGATAGTTTTGGTGCAGCAAATTCAAAGTCACTAATGTAGTGGTCAGTAAAGTCACTTCAGGGAACCGTACACCCAAGCTCAAACAGCAGTCGTGGCAAGGTTGTGCACCACTAACTGATCTCAGCAAAAGAAAACCTCCAACCTGCTTTCAAACGTGTTGGCTGAAACATGTACGAGAATGTCAGCAGTGTTCTATTGTTCGAACCTAAAATCTCCGAAAGCACATCAGCTTTTTGTTCGTAAACTACCTTATAAAATATCATCAGTTTTCAATGCACATCTAGTGAGTTAGAATGAAAACCAACCACATTAACCTATTAGTCGAGCAAACAGTTTTACTGAGATTCTAACCGTGAAGTTAAAACCTAGTATGTAAGGAGTTACCGCAGGTGAATTTGTTATATTTTTGTAATAATTTTCAACCAAAACCAGAATGTTTTGCAGGACAACTAACTTGATACAATGCTTACACTGAACAACAATAACATCCGAGGAGAGCGCAAAACTGTACTTTTTTCAAAAATGTGATATTTTCTCAAGTAATCCTATCGTGTTAAATGCAGCTCAATGGATGGGATTAATAAATCATATTGTTCAGAAGAGACCCCATTGTGAAAAATCTGAACTTCAGCTGGATTCAAATCAGCGACAAAAACAACATGCACAAACATGCTCTACCAAATGAGCTATGTAGCTAAACCAGAAACTGGACAATTTCAAATTTGCACCCAGTTACCTACCGAGCCAACCGTGTCATCTCAAATCCTTCAAACGATCAAACCAACTGACTGACCAAGCAGGATTTCTTGATCAGTCCACACTGGAACTCACCACTGCCACCAGTGAGCATTGACATTGTGACACTGATAAGTAGAACATGTTCATGTCGCTAGTTCGAATCCATCCGAAGTCAAATTTCCCACCATTGGGTATCTTCTAACTTATCATGTTTGCCAAACCACTCATCAGTAAAAACATACTGTATCTCATCTTGAGGTGGTTGGATAAACGACACGCTGTTCATGACAAAATGTGACGAAGTTTTTAAATATGTTAATTCTAACACGCTTAATGTGGCTTCTACAGTAGAACGGTTAACAAGTATGACTTATGGGAATTTTGGCCAAAGGTTGAGCCCGAGCAGAAACAAAATTCGAATTTAATGTTTTATTTTGGTAAGTGTCAACCAAATTCCACCTGAGAGTTATGCACCTGGTAGATTATGCACATGTGAATGCCATCTACGTTACAACATCCTAATTCTCGAAAACTGATCGGCCTTTCTACCCAATAATGTGTTCTGTGTAAAAATGTAAGGACTATTCTGAGCCCGCTGTTTCAAATGACTATCTGCAGAGCAAACAGTATACCATGGTAACAGACACATACCATTTATACAAAATTGGAGTCTTATCCTTTCTCTCAATGATCAATCAAGAAGACACCTTCTGCAGGATGTTGTTAATTAAGGGATGAAGTGGCTTTCCGATGTGTTTCAAGAAAACTGTCATCGTAAATCATTCACTCGAGGAAGAAAGTGGGCAGCTCAATGCAACGTCAAACCGTGATAGTAAATTAGAAGCCCAGTGTCATCTAAGTTGTTTTGTAACTACTTCCTACGTTGCATTCATTGCGAACCGTACAAAGCACCTTGTTAAATAATTTGTTTAAGGTTTACTGTCTCATTCCCTGCACAATCAGCATGGCTGATAGGATGGTTACTGAGCCTACTGTGGAAGTGATCAGACGGACTGAACATTACACATTATGGAACCGGGTTAGGCGACTACATTTAGAGGTTTAGTCGTGCAGGATACCTGGTACATAGCAACGTGGTTTACGATTGACCTCATGAGAACGCTGGTCGGAATTCGAGATCCGGTAACAGAAAAACCAGAGCCTGGTACTTCCCCTCAAAAACAAGTAAGTCAAAAGGCTATCTGAATGCGAAATATGCGGACCTGAATGTATGGTATTTAATTTCTAACAATGAAATCTCTATTTCTAGCCAGTTTCTTAATTTTGTGACATATGTTTGATCACACTGTCTGGTAGCCCACTAAAAACTCCTGAGAAACGGAAATCTACACAGAACGGAAACTACGTCCACCCTGATAGATTTGTATCATCCATACAAAAACAGAATCTAAATCAGTGTCTCAGAAATCGATCACATCAAAGCTATTTATAGCGACTTGAAAGTTTGGTCTATTGTATTTGGTATAATTATGATTCACTTGTTGAAATGCTCAATCGTCGTAAGCGTAATGCATTTGGACGAACGTCTGTCGTGGACATGTTTTGTTCATGGTTGACTGTCTACATCATTGTCTGAAGGGCAAGTTGATTAATACGTTTAGAATGCGTCGAGATCACGATAAAAGCAGCAGACAATCAAAACCGTCCATGTTGTGATCTGCAGAGAGAAAATCGATAACGTGCGTTTATCGCTCAACTACCAGACACGTGATGAATCTGACTGGATTGATCAGATATGCTTCATTCAACCGGGATGTTTAGCAACTACCACCTCGGTGTGCAATCCAGAAGCATGTACTCAGAAGGTGTTGATTACTGTCCGTAGTCTCTCATGGAGAGGGGATAACTAACTGATTACATGACGCAAGTCACATATACGTCATCTAGTTGAAAAATAACGGTTTACTGCAGGAAACACTGTAAAGATTCGACATTTACACATATATATGTATGCTTGTTTATTCGTTTATGCATGTGGGTTTGTGTGTACGTATATATCCGTACGTATGTCATGACCCTTTCTACAAATTCGGGGTGGTGGTCAGGACTTTGAGCAATTTAGATCGGAGCGCTACACTAACTTGGAACAGGACCAACTTTGTCAGTTAGGTCGACGAAAAGCAGCCAGACTAAAAGAGGCTGAACTAATAGTCGCAAGTAGGTTGAATGAAGACGGAGAGTGTAAAGATTGTTTGTCGGGTAAATTAACACGAGGTGTACGTTTCAACACCACAACAAACACACCCAATTATTGGTATACAAAATTGATCTAAGGATGTCGTGTTTATTACAGTTGTCAATGCCAAGTTCATGTATAAAAAAAGGAATTTATGTTAGAAGGCACTCCAATATTTCTTCCTGTGTTCCCCCTTACTTCACTTTTCAAATACAAGCTGATACCTCACTACTGAGTGTTAGTGTGAGTAGGACAATGCGATCACTCGTCCTCACTACGCTCCTACCCCAGGGCAACAATTGTTCCAACTGCAGCAAAAAAGCTCCGGCTGTTTCCATCCTCTCCTCACTCTCCGTACCGGCCTCGTTGACTTTAATACGCCAGGGTGAGTTCGCCTCTGATCGAGGTGTCACATTACTCACAAAGCTGGTTTCCGTGAACCCAATGCTGATGATTCCCAGTCTTGCTCAAATACACCAGGCCGCTAATTTATCCTACTAAATACGGCCCCCTCCACCGCGCCAGAAACCTCCTCGATCCGTGTCTTGTTGCACCAGGAACCCTGCAGGTCTCTGCACTTGACCTTCGAATTAGATTCGAACACAGTACATTGACCCGATAACTTTACGGTCGACTGTTCCATGGTACCCTTTTGTGCGCTTGTCAGGTTCTGGTTGGTCGGTCTCTGAGCGTCTGCTACCTCACACGTGCTTATCCGTCGGTCTTTCCGAGAACCAAGTTCTTGGCCATTTGGCAAGCGTAGCATGCACCTACACATTAACTCGAATGACGTCTTCTTCATTGTTTCTTGTAGCGAAGAGAGGTGGGCCAACAGAGTCGCTGGTAATGCTTGCTGTTTTCGCTGCTAACCACTCATTAGATATGTAGTTGTTTCCTTCCATCACTGTGTTTGATCGAGGTTGATATGGCGTAGGGCGAATTTTCTTGACTCCAAAGAGGTAGAAACAGCCCCCAAACTCCTCACTTTTGAAACAGCGCTTTCGATCAATTAGTGCTTTGGAATGATGCGCTTCAACACTACGTTGCATACCTATCTTGTCAAAGGTTTAGTCTTAGCTGCGATATACCGGTTTTCCGAAGTGATTGCTGGATAGGGACCCATTACGTTCACTGACTATAATTCCCTGGTTTAAGTTACCGGAGTTGGTCGAGTGGGATAGTGGTTAGTGTCCCTCAGCAGCTGACGATACTAGCGTTCCCCCACTGCATATGAATGTTGACCCCATCTTTCCTTCCCGGCCAGTAAGCCTTTTGCTTCGGCATTTCGTAAGTTCAGTGGCAACTCGGATAAGCCGACTGATGACATTTTCTTGTATTTATCGCCCTCAACCCCGCCGATGTAGGCGGTACGTTTACTCCCTGCGGTAATCGGTGCATTAAAATTCTGGCACTATTCAACTACAAGTATGACCAGTGGATTCTGAAAACCCTGACTTGCAGATTTCCCTCGTTCTATGGCAGTTGTCTTCCCGATAGAAGTTAGCAAATCACCTCCCAGATCTCTGTATCACTCCTGCATGTTGCCTCTGACGTCCCAGATGGCATATAGGGTGTACATTCTATTTCTGAGGGCGTTCTGGACATTTATGTCATGATAAAGCCTGTTGGGAGATAAATTTATCGTTGCGCTTGAAGCAGGGGAACCAGAAAACGCTGCGTATTAATGATAGTTGAGTTGTCGAATTTCGGGTGTGTGCTACTTAGTGTTTTCATGAGCCTGAATGCGTGTCGAGCATTCCATAACATTGATACACTGACTATTCTAGGTTGAACTTTACACTGATGGGGGTCAACACCTTGTTAGCAGCTGTCAAAGAGTCAGTGAGGTTGCCGTCTAGAGATTCGAGGGTGGAAATCACAGGAGGGCGGGAATTTTCTCATATCACTGGTCTTTTATAGGTTCCCATTCGTGGCTGTCTATCCATCATTATTTTACAGTGAAGTTACTTGGCTATCGAGAGAAGAGAGACCTAGGAATACAGGAGTCAGTAGATAATGGGCGAGGAATCGGGTGTAAAAGAGCTATGAGCTTGTGAGTTGTCCCGTAACCCGAGAGGTATGAGTGGTGTCGATAAGCAACCTAATCAAACAATAAATTTGCCAAGAATAATGTCCAGTTGGGTTATCCGTATACAGAAAATGGTTTTTAAATACGAGTGTTTAGTCAATCATGAATAGATCACTTATGAGGCTATAACAGATAAATAGATGAATTCCCCACTGAGCAAGGCCTCAGGTATGCTATGTTCCAAGTTAGTTTTAATAAACTTAGTCACAGGAATGGTAAACATAATCATGCAGAACTACCGAAGAATGTGTTATAGCGTAATAATGATAGATGCGTTCAGAAGTATTTCCACACCAAAAACCCATACGACAAAACTGATTTACTCATAGTCAAATAGAGCATGGAAAATGTATTAGGAGTGAGAAAAAAGTCATTAATGGGATGTTTTACATCTGATAAAAGTCACACGCAGACTTGGAAACAAACTTGAAGAACAGCAAGAAAAAATTCAAGAGAATCCACGTGTAAAACTGTGAATGAAATCGATGAAAAGCTTACCAAACTAGGTTTTAGATGGTACAAAGATAACCACGAGACTTTTGTACATTCTGGTAAAACATAGACAGGTAACTAGGTTCAAAGGTCACGAAGGGGAAGTCATGGCCTAAGAGATTTAATCGACAGATATGAAAATGAATAAAGACAATTATAGGAATGCTGCCTGCCAAGGCAGCTGCAACCGAAACAATGTTTTTGAACGAATGGGTTGTGAGGCTTAATAACCAAAACCTGTGCAAACTGGAGAATGTGTTTCCGGTTGTTCTGGGTTATTGCAAAACTAGCTTATCAGTTCGATGGTAATCACGTCTAGGATTATCCAGCATTATAAGGACCACGTTGAAAAGTCGTAATGAGATGACAAGGGACTATGTAAAGGGATTTGCTTTGCTGGTACACCCACTATACAAATAGGCAGACTTCAACGAACACAACTTAAGGGGGCAGGGGGATGATTGCGGGGGAAACGTTAGAGTAATCACACGCTAGCCACCGAAAAGAGGAAAGTGTAATGGGGTTGCTTTAGACCTGTGGAATTCAAAAAACGGAAAACGTTGGATGTCGTTTGGAGTATAACAGCTAGATAATTGTTATCTCAGAGCCTGTAACCAATACCCATGTAAATGACATAGGTTTACTACGCAGTAACGACTGAAACTACGGTTCTCACGCCGGTCCACTAACTCTGATATCCGTAGTTTGTGTTAAATTTGTACTCAAATGTTAACGTGATGGATATGTTTGTACTATAAACTTAACATAGTTCTATGTTTGTTATTTCAGGCAGCAAAAGTATTCACACAACAGATAATGGCATCTGACATATGTATTAGCGATAAAGAGCGCGGCATATCTGATAATTCGATGGAGATTCGATTGTGAAAAATCTGGACGGGGGCTGGATTCAAAACAACGATAGTAACAGCATGATTATGAGAAAGATTCGCCCTGCAAGCCTAGACAAAAATCAACGAGGAGAACTCAGAAAATTCCTGTTTGTGTAATTATTCCTGTGGATCATTTGACGGATTGTTTATGACACACTGGATTGGGCAGGTAAATGAGTCGAACTGTGAGATATCTCGGCTCCCGGCATAGCCTCGGGGCTGATCTAGTAGAGTCGATACCGCGTTCGAACATGCTGTTTCTGGTGGTGTTCCGAATCCAGCACATTTTGTCACATAATTTTTGTATACGTAATGAATCGCCTGCTGGGTGCTTACTTTGATCGTGATTTCAAAACAACCCTTGAGGTTCCCACAAAATACACACCCGTTTTTTTTAAGCTACCAGAAAGACAATGGTCCTCAAGTTTCGATTCCTTATTTCAGTTTCATAAGTCGAAATCCATCTGCTTCTGGAAATTGGAATGGCAAGCGGCACTTCAGTACTCAATCCATATTGAAAATACTAGTAACTGAAGCCTGTTCAACGCAGTCGGCTATTTGGTAAAATGTTTTTTTTATAATAAAAACGTCCTGATGATTTGTCTTACATCAAATTTTTAACAGAACCGAACTACTGATCGCTCGTTAGTAATGTTTAATCACCCTGGTGACGGACTTCATCCGTGTTTTCAGATTTATGGATCTAACGACCATCGCTTTTTTCTATTGACATATTCCAAATTGATCGGATTTTAGAAACTCTAGCTGTAGAATTGATTACTCATTAACCTATTCAAATACAAAAAAGATACAGGTACTGCTCACATAGTTGTAATAGTCTGAAACTCCGCTTCCAGAGAATGATGCCTTGAAAATTTATTTCTAACACCCAAGAGGAGGTAGAATAGCGAGTGGCTGGTTATGTGAAAGATTTTGTGTTTGAAATTGTGGTTTCCTCTCAAAATTTTAAGGATTACCATGTGATTCAGGACTAAGGCAGAAACTAGTTCGATGGCCTATTAGTTTGAGAATGAACTTTTTCTGTTTAGTCAGTTAAATGTTTAGTGTTCAGTGTATACTTATGAAGTTTAACGTTTTGCTTATTAAAGTGGCTCACATATCCCTGGTTGTATGAACATACTTGACCAAAACTACCAGATACCGGCTTCTGAATCTTACGGTTGTCTAGTCTTTGATGTCATCCGGCAAATGTGATTGCATACCGACATCTGAATTCGAGTGTACTCGATCAGTTCACGTCCTACACAATGAACGACAGCGTTCTCACGCTGCTGGCTAGCATTACTATCACTGTGACCTTAGACAGGTGCGTCATATGCTTTGGATAGATACCACAGCTAGATGGCGCCAACTCAGGCCTTGGAGGCAGAAGCCTCTCTTCTATTTTCAATACCACCACCATTACGGATGTAACTTCTTTAAGTTACAAGTTTGTCTCTAACTTCAATAATCTCTTTTCATCTTATAGATTGCCTAGAGCAATTTCACTTTTGCAGTGATTTTCCCTCCGAATCGTATCATAATATATTAGTACCGTTGAATATGACGTCTAAAAAATGTGGAAAGAAACACCCTATCATCGATATGGCCAAAGTTTACCAACCCTCCATTGGACAGGTGATCTACATTGAAGTGCCTGGGTTACGCAGTAGTAGGACGTATTCTACGTTATTAATCTGAAAACTGAACAGAATAGTTAGATTGTACATTCTTAACGTACACCGTCTTTGGTTCCAAATATGTCAGCCGTTCAACTGGGAAAATGAAGCCACGAAAGTGCATTACAT
>LUCH01002053.1:41047-52253 GCA_013368495.1 Paragonimus heterotremus
ATATTCCGCTTTTCTCCTTCGTTTTAATAAACGTAAACAAGTAATGAGATTCCATTCAGACTGCTTACTTATTAACAGCAAATACCATTTCATTTAACCTTTATGAATGGACTATGCATGAGGACACTCACATAGTATTTGTATAGTATGAACTTCCGACCTTTGCATACATATTCTTCTTAGCACTACATTCACTCAAATATCGCTACTTGATTTCCCCAGCACAATACAATTTTTAAAACATTAATTCACGTACAAAATTGTGTTAATTCTGTACATTCAGATTCCAACTTTACACTGATATCTCTCAGGATAAACGAATACACGAAAGTCTTCTGAATGGAAAAAATGAAATACCATCACGCATGATTGTCTTTCAGAGAAACATTACGTAAACAAATGTTATCAACGAATTGTCACAACCAGAGCAAACAAGTGTTATCATGTGTAAACGTTGTTCATTGTTAATGAGAGAGATAAAACGAAATTGTAACAAGCATATAATCTAATCACTTGCGGCAGAAAAGCTTGGTTCGGGTTAGATCATAGTTTGATAGAAAACTATGTAGGAATTGCTTACCTTTAAGAGAATATTACTCTGATCACAATGGAGAACGGTCAGAACTTACGTGACTCGATTATCCAAGAAAACGTGTTTACGATGTTATCGCGACGTCAACCAGTGACTAGTTATTGCTGAAACAGATTACAATTTTTTGTGAAAGTGATAGTAGTTGCGTGGATAAGTCAGAGATTTTGCTCGAAATTTCTCACATTTGGATAACACAATATCTGGTGGGCGCACAACATAAATTGGTTGCATGTGTTTCGTTGCATTCAACTAACTGTGTTAAACAGAAAGCGCGGAATTGTGCACCGTCGTTTTGGACACTCGGATCAGTGTACAAAGCGGGCAATGGGAATGGAATTGCTTAGGTGAAATAAAATGTGTACCAACTATCGGAAACCTCAATAACTTGATCTGATTGATTACCGAGATCAAACTATTCGTTTACTGTTTGTGTAGGTATTAACTACTGTCAAAACTTTCGTCTTTAAAAGGCAATTGAAAATGGAAAACTAAGTATTGATCAAAATGCACATTTTTGGTTGGATTTAAACATAAACTTCGTATCGAATAGTTTCGAAAAATTAAGTCTGACCAATCTAACAATTTCTGAAGTTTCTTCTTGAACAAACCCTTCACAACCGACTTTATTCAAATATGAACATATCAGATATAGATAATCTGAACGAGGGGATGATCAGCAAACACAGTTTTATTAATTGTTCCGTCACAAGACAAACCCATGGGACTGATTACCGGATAGTTAACAGCTCATGACGAGAAGGGTTGCCTCTTAGTAAATTCCAACAAGTACAAACCAGCTGCGGTCCGTAGGAATAAACTGATCACCCGATACACTCGAGGCCGTAGCACATAAGGATAATCCAAGGTGGACATAGCTCGTTCATGCTAACGAGGGTGAATAAGTTGCTCACTGGAAGCATTTATTCCCATAAACTGAACATTGTTCCCAAATGACCCCAACTATGTGTTCCAATAAATCTTTCAGCCAACCCCTTCCTGAGAGGAACTGCATAGTCACCACTAGCCTTTTACTTACAGACAGCCCTTTGAAATCTAGGCTAATCGCTTGACCTATGACGGGAAACTTATCTGATTTTTTTTTTAACTTGGATTGTACTGAATTATATATACTTTTTTTAAATTCTGTCAAACTTTCAAATTCATCAGTTGACGGAAGATATGTAATTAGATTAGGTTCGACTACATCGATGTGTCCGAGTTGACACTCAGTGCTTGGTTAGCTATCACTGAAAACGGAGTGCAATCTGACTCAACTATCCAAAAACTTTTGTAATAACGACCCAACCAATTCACGAACACAATTCATAGACGTAAACTACATTTCAGTTCAGCTAATTAACCATAGAAAAGGCTCTTTCAATGCAGCGATTAACGATTAGTAGTCAAACCAATCAGTCAATCAAGATCGCTTTTTCAAATCTATCTTCAAAAAATCATATACTCAGTTATGTCCACTGAACTTAGCCGGAGTAAGTACTTATTAGATGTAATCAGACCTTTTTGAACAAACCAATTAATTACTACGTCCCCATTAATGTAATCGTTTAATTAATGCGTTGTTTTGTATTGTAAATTAACTGCGATAGAACAGTTCGTTTTGGCACTGTACAATTTGGACAAGAAAAGTAGTAATCTGAAATTGATGTTTCGTTTCTTGGGAAGTGTTGATTTAGTGGCCGTAGTTGTTTAAATAATGTTCACTCAAAACCTTCAAGTGTTCCTTTTCTGTGCAAAATAACGTTTGTTTTACGTCGTTCAAACAAAACTTGGAGTAGTGATTATTTGTCGGTCGTGTGTAACCGGGCCGAATGATTAGGTTCTACCGAGTACTGACAGATATATTAAAAATGGAGATATGTGACGTTGACATAACTGTCCTCTTCCATGATCTTGTTACAAACTGTGTTGTTAAACACATGCGTTACTCAATGGATCCATGATGCTGGTTCGGACTATGCTGTCTGATACGGTAAAATTTTGATTCCCCTCGGCCCAATAGATCCAGAGTAAACCAGCTACCTGAGGACAGGGCAGAATTTCAGTTCGGTCTGGTGTGTGTTGATCACATTTTCACTTTGCGACTGATCTTGGAGCAGCCGTATCCTCATATTCTTATATTCTCACATTTCCAGACCTAAAGGCTGCTTTCGATTCGGTTGCTCGTACTACGCTCTAGGACTGCCTTATTTAAAAGGAGTTCGGTAGAAATACGTGAATCTATCGAGATTACTCTATACCCACTGTGTAAGCAGAGGAACAATTGTTGATAGGTAGCCCGGGCGTTCATCTTGTTCCTCCTGTTCAATCTTTTCATGGATGACATACCGAAAGGTGCGTTTGAGAAATCCAGTGAGCTTGATGTTGAGCTTTTTCTTGCTGCCAGGTTGACCGACATGGAGTACGCGGATGGCAGTGCCTTACTTAACCCGTTTGCCGAGGACATGAAGACTATGGTGAACAAGGTGAGTGACCTGGCTGGTCTGCATGAAGTGTTCTGTACCTTCAAAGTGTAAATTGTTGTATCGAGATTGATACGCTTCGGCTCCCACGTTTTTGATTGCAAGTAATCCGCTTGAGACTGTAGACATCTCCTCATGTTTAAATAATCTCCCTGAACTTTTGGTTAATGATTTTAGGCATATTTCTGAGTCCACGGAACAATAGTTCTCCTCACAGTCTCATCGGACACTCCCTATTTTAACATTAAACTAGTTAGATTGCTTCATTGCATAGCTTCGTTCTCTTCTAACTATCCTGTTTATTCCGACTTTCATGCACATATATTATTATAAAAACATAAATATATTCACACTTGCTCCATTTTCAAATTTATATACGCACACCCATGTATACAGTTCTTCCATTGTCTTCCATTTAGCATAGGGTCATAGTTACTCAGATGATTTTGCGGAAGTTTTGGTGGCAATACTGCGTTAATGTTGGCTTTAAGGAATAGTGTGCTTGCTTAAGATTTGGACAGCTAAATTTCGAATATGCATCACCTCATGAGCGTAAGGCAATTTGGTGATAAGTTGTGATTTGGTTATAGATATCACAGTAATTCTAGTAAGGAAATTGCCTCATACTTTACAATCCAGTCGGCCCTTTAGTAATCATCCACACTTCGACTTCTATGGGAGACTCAGTTTCCAAAATAACCATTTGCTGTTGCATTTTTCTGCAGAAATTCTGGGTTTTTTACAAAACCGTACCAAGTACGAGGTAACAAAGTTACTGTAAATAAGAGTATGATGATATATGGAGTTGTGAACGTGTCACAGAACTTCAAACACTTAGTCTCTCTGCGAGAAGTTCAGGATAAAGTACCGGAGAACACACAATCAACGGACATTGTCTGTGATCTCAGAAACCAGAGGATACGACCATAAGCTGTGGAGGATTTGGGAAGCAAACTAGACAACGCGAGTCTTCTCACTTTTGTAAAACCATTGACATTGTGATTGTGATCTGATAAAGCAGCCAAATATTCACCAGACTGCAGGTTTCGCAAAAGATTGTTTCCGGATGCAGTCAAATATGTATTCATCAAACCTTGTTAGCAGTTGTTGCCCTTGAAAAAAGGGCGCAAAACACCACTACAGGTAAATGTATTGGAAGGTAGAAAACATGTGTTAGATTAAATAACCGTGTCAACCTCACTATCATACAATACACATAGAGGTGTTGACTCTGAGATCCGAACTATGAGGATACCGTCTTTATGCTTCAGCAGAAACTGATTGTGTTAAAAGGTCGTGGTGTTCACATGAGGCGAAACTAGAACTTCATGAACTCAGTATGATTCTTTGACTTACTTGGCAAGTAATGACCTGCAACAAGCACGCTGTTGGTAATTATATGTCACGTTCACAATAGTTCACAATTTATTGTGCATTTTTGATTTTTATACTTTTTGAAGCTACAGCTTTGAAGAGCACAGTGTTTTGTTTACCTTTGTAATAGTACCACTTAGCCGAGTTCACCGGTGTTTGGTTGTAGCACTAGTTGACTGGTTTCGTGTGGCCCACTAAACTTAGTTGCTTGCCTTCTGCCCCTCAACTTGATTTGAGTTTCTCCACTTAAAGTTAGCACGATTAACTTAAAGTGGGTCTGAAATGTGGAAATATGTTCGCGCGAATTACACGACGGAGTCAATTTGTATGAACCTAGGGAAAAACAACAAACTGACTGGCGATCGAACCAGTCGATTGCGACTGATATTTTTGTCTGAAGTCAACACTACAAAACACAAAACAACTTGAATAAAGGGTAGGTTCACTTACAACAGAAAGGCTCAGAAGACAAGGTTAATTCGAAAAAAGGGCTTGAGTATATGAGGCCTTTCAATATTAAAACCTTGGAAATGAAAATTGACCGGCTGGACCAACATATTTCAGATGATTTACCTTTAAAATGACGGTCACGTAATTTAAATAGTCAACCCTCAACAACACTAACTGCTAACGAAATGTGAGGGGACAACATTCTGTCAAGTCTGTCAGTTCACATGTTTTGTGTCAGGCCGTACAATTTTGTCTAGTGTGTGCTGTTTTTATGACGATTCTGAATGTCATCAGCTGACAAGGAAGACAACCGACAATACTTGAAGGGTTGTGTTTAATTATATTGAGAGTAATTGAAATCAAGATGGTATGATGTTTGGTGTTCGAAATGACAAATGACAAATAAAATAACAGCGGGAGCTTGCGTACATTCCAGACGGCTAATATTAAGCTTATCCTTCCAAGTCGTGAATGTACAAATTACAGATATAAGTGTGTCGTTTCCGTTGGTGCAAACTTAACTATCAATGTAAATGTACTGGAAGAGCGTGTTTATTAGCAAACAGAACAGCCCTTTATGTCTGAATTGGCGGACACGGTCTGACCGCATCTTATGAGATCTTCAGTTTACAAGGTATACCAGACCGATGGCAAGGTTTTGAAGCCAATCGATTAATTAATAGTGCACAAATGTCACCTACATATGTGTTTATTTTATTTGCCTGAGCTGCATTCGCAAACTGCTACAGACAACCGTGCCACAAAAATGGGATTCTGCTTCTCACAGCCTGATTGAAGCAGTTGGTGCACGAACCATTTTAATGGACACGGCAGTTGAAGACTGACTTGGTCGAGTACATATGGCGGTTGTAGATCAGTTTGCTAATGGGACTCACTGGAAGGTAAAACAGGTTCGCCAGGTTAGTAAAATCTATGACATGTCATAAGCGCCTGGTCTACAATTCGGAAGTGCAATGAATGTCATATGAGTCTCCCGCTGGTTATAGGTTAGATCAGCTGAACAGCATTCAGAAAAAGTCACTGTTAACTCCATCAAGAATTGGGGCGGTTGATGCTGAGACCAACCGTCCGATGAATTGGACTGTTGAAGTTGATTTGGTTGGATGTCCACTCGGACGAGAGCACAGACAATCGCTGTATAACAGATGCTTCAGGCACGGTTATGCTATCGTTCAGTGTCTTCGTCATTTTGGGTTTCAGATCGTACCCATGGATGCTGCCAACTGGACTGCCACTGACCCTGAAAACGGTTCACAGATTTACAAGCCACTAAATGAAGAAAAAATTGAAGAAAAAGAAGAAAAATAAAAGTTTCCTGGAAAAAGAACCACCAACTTTGCGGTTACAGGCTCGCCAATAACTGATATATTACCAGAAAAAAGTGCCGACGCCGTAACTACCGTCACAAGTTAAAAATATGATCAATTTAACCACGACTAGACGGGAAACCTGCTTGTTCTCATCTGATGCGTCTGAGAGGCTGCCGTATTGTGAAACTTATGGGCAACTTGAATACAACAGAGACAAGTATAATACCCCGGTGGCTGCCATACCTCTTAAGAAATGGGCATGATTGTTAGTAAGTATTCGGTTGGTCCCCCATATACAGTGGGGGAATGTCAGCATCCCCTAATACCATTTTCAACAAATAGCTAAAAACAGAACGTCCAGGACCGTGGATCTATCAAAATTCAACACTTTTATTTATAAGCCACTTCGTTTCTTCGACGGAGGATCGTCGGGAATGTTTAAACTTAGTTGTAAGTGTTCGACTGACTTCATCTGAAACGGACAGATGTGCCGATCTGTTAGCGAACCACCGTGATAAACTCATTACTACATCTCCAGCAAACTTGTCAGCAGGTGCCCCTTAATTAGCTTGTCGAACCTGTCATGTACGCACTCAGATCGATTGCTTCGCTAACATATAGTACCCGATATGTAACCTATCTCGACGTTGATAATCTTATGCCCAACAATCCAAGACATAATCCGTTATGTTTATTCGATCAACGACCGACACAACGCCTGACAAAGGGAGCTCGAATTTGACGACGTTGATGAATAATTTATGGTTACGAGCAGATGCTTTTTGAGTAAATGATAAAACGAAACGTGCACGAACAACGGTGTCGTCTGGTTTAAAAAGGTTACTCCAAAACAGCTGATCATTTTTAATGGAGTGACACCACTGGTAACTGATATCCATGTGATCAGTTTGCATCCATTACTGAGTAGCAAAGAGTGGCCTTCAAATGAGGCATCATTGTCGTTTTGGCAAAATTAGCTTCTCTATATACGTAGTATGTGAGATGCATATACGTGTAACAGCTGTTCGCCAATATCACATGGATGACAAACATAACATCCAGCCTCTTTTCCACTTAAGTAAAACGATCCAGCTGTGTATTCATATCGTCAACAACCACAACTATGTCCAAGTGCTTAGTTCCTCCCAGCAGATCAACAACCGAACTGTATAAAACGTTCTTGATAACACGTGAACTACTGTCTGGTGCAGCATATGCAGAAACAGGGAATGAATAATGTTCTTCTGCTCCGGTTCGACAGAATCTGGCCAAAGTATTAAGTCTGCCGACAGAGACGACTATCCAATGAGGTTCCAGTCGGTCGGGTTGGACTCTGCTTTAGATGTCAGTGCAATCCCCATTCTGGCCTGACAGCAAGATTCGGCTTCTTCATCATCAGAGACCTTGAGAAGTAACCGCTGTTCCATAACACTATTCAGGGACAAGCATGTTTGTTGGACAAAGAAACGTAAAAACGTGTTTCGGAGGCATATCACACATATCGCACGAGTAGTAGGCCGACCTAATTGTTGGAGAACGCGGACATTCAAAATGTTAATATTTGCTAGTTGTTTTGCCTTGAAAGGGGATGAACCAAGAGCAGAGAGGGTAAGAAAACTCAGTGGACTTGTCTATAAAAACAGCTTACTTTCTACTACTGGGTTTGTCAGAGTTGGGGACATTTTTTATGGTCTGATTCGAATCTAAGACTCAGAAGTTTGACCTGCAAGCTGACAGTGTTTTGGGTTGTGTTGTAGTTCCGAATAGTAGCCAGCGGCTCAAAAATTTGACACCTCTGATGTGAGACGTTTCTCTTGCCCGAAGGCGCATTGGTTGAGACAACACTGTCTGATTCTGTTCACCGCTGCGCGCACTGGATGTATCTCCGTCTGTCTCAAGCTTTGTAAAAGTGCCTAACGTTTTTCAGTGAAACCAAATTTTACGGCGGTGATTACGATCAACCGTTGGGCGATCGGAGTGCTTTTTATTTGAGAGCACCTTTTCTAACCCCTTTCTTTTCCATTTGGAAACGTACTGTCACAGTTGTGAAACAGCTCTACTGTACACCCACTGTAAAAGCACTCCTGCACTGTCGGTAGTGCGATATACAACCCTGTGAGTGTAACTGCTTTTCGTCTGTTTGCTCCCTTGGGTCTGTCTGCCTCGGTTGTAGCTAGAAGGACCTAAGTCACAGTCTGCATATCTCTCAGGATAGATATAATTTACAAACCCGACCACTATTTCATGCTAACAGAACAGGTCAGGTTAAGTCATTAGTAATATCCTGACAGGTAGCACACTAGAAACGTCAAACATGCTCAATTTCTGACAACCTCTGATAATGACTAGTAAAATCTGGTAGACACCGGACACCCACTGTAACGTTTAGAGTGATAGGTGTGCACTAATGATCTGCATACAAGCAGGCTAAGTTGAAACATAGTTTTAAGTGATCGGTTGGAAGTTACAAGCGATTGGACAACTACAACTGTGGTAGTTCGTACAGTAGGCCTTCGTTCCACTTATGTTATTACATATCGGTTCATCAACTGTGACCATAGTTAATTTTGCACTTAAAAAAGTATATACTTTCTCCACTAATGTTCTAAATGTCAGCTGTCTAAATTGGATGCATAGACGATAGGTTGATATAACCGACGAGGGAGTCATCCTTTTAAACGGCTGACAAAGGTGCTGGAGGCTGAACACCGAAATATTTTGAGATTTTCTCGGATCCGAAGTCCAATTAAATTCAAATGTTCTTAGTTTGGTTGTTTTGAAAGAGCTGAGTCACCACTGAATATTTTCAACAAAATATCCAAGAAGTAATTCTCCGGCAAATAGTCGTTCAGACAGATTGCTGCGTTAACAGTTAACGGTTGCATGTATTAACATTGTTAGCTTCTGATCTTTGTACAGTGGAATGTTGATACATGGACAGCGTATTTCGGTAAGTTTATACAATCACCAGTACATGTTATCAATCATTTTTACTAACCGACTACAACCTGATGAAGTGTTTCACAGCAGACTTGAAGAGTGGACATCATTGTAGTAATCACGTTCAAATCTACTGATCACCGGAGAGAGCTTCTAATGCATTGTTGAAGGCACTACCCCAATAACTGACTGCTGATAAACTGAGGTTCATATTTGATAGCCGTCTTATTTAAAAAAAGACATTACATCAGGAGGATTGACCAACGCTAATGCTTAACTGACCTATGTCCCAAATCACTAACAGATTTCAGTTGCCACAATCTCATTTAAATAAAACAGTTGTTCGATATACTCCTTTACGATTATTTTTATTGTGAAACAAATGCATGGTGTGTATCGATAACTCATTTACGCATCCGTGGATTTTATACAATATAATTCTGGTTCCGTGGAGAGATTAACATATAGTTTGATGAGCACGTCGAAAATTCCCGTGGGACTAAACGGCTATCGTGTTAGGTTTTGAAGCATTTCGACGTACGCGTCAATTTCAAAAATGTATGAAAATCCGGTGTTGTAACTGCCGTCAAATTAATTGTTGACAGTCCACCAGGTCTCAGTTGATTCAAGGACACTTAAGCTGACAGCGTCTGAAAGCCAAATGCCGCAAACGACCAGGCTTTTTATGGACGCCGATGGTGTGCTCAGATTGGTGCTACCCTGAGTCCGTTTTTGACAGGTATGAAAATGGCGTATCATACGTGATTCAAGTGGAGTTTACAAAATCTCTATTAACTGGAAACTGTAAATATCGACAACTATAATACAAATTCGCCCATGTAAAGTCATTCAAAATCAAAACAAATGTTTAACATTAGAAAGCTTTTTCCGGTTAGACTGGCAAACTAATAAAATAAACATAACTGGCCCGTTGTCTCAACCTCGTAGAACAAACATGAGTGGTATATTCACAGAAATGCCGGTGATCCGTGTATTACCAAGAACTGCTACAGGCAGAGTTATTATGAAATGGCGACTTTTCACAAGCAACTATTCACGTATGGTACCGATCAATATATTGCTTTCACACGGGATCGTTTGCCAAGGAATGGGTGAATTTTAACGAACGTACGACGTGTACACATGAAAGAGTATTTCTTAAAGTACGCGAATATCATACGCAGTACATAATTACACTCATGTCAGTTTTAAACCCAGCTTGTTTATTCAGAACTCCAAACTCTTAGCGCGATTCCAGGCTTGTCTACTTAGGAACAAACCGTATGAACGAATGAGTGGCAAGAAATGATCTGTTCGCACTAAACTCGGAATTACAACTTCATTAAACCATATACTAGTATAAGAGTGGAAAAGTAAAGTTGTCAATACAACATGCATAAATCATATATTTGACGCATAAAACCGTTGTATCATATACCTTGCTCCCACGAATTGGACAGACCACAATAAGCATGTCAGGACAGCCTTGGATTTTATGCACTCAGCGTGCGTATAGTTGGACGTCTGCTTTCTTCAGCAGTGTATTCAGAGCATAAAACATAATCTGAACTTAACATGCTTGCTCAGCAAACAGCGTAAAGTCATAATGTGGAGGTTTCGTTTGAACCACAACAAAAACTAGAACCTCTCGAGTTTCAGGAGAGCTCCCGCTATTGGAAAGTGTTAGATCACGAATCACATCTAACCACTCATGACAGTGCATCAAAGTTTTTATATTCAGTCACCAAGACCTCTGTGATTCATGCAAATGTGGGGTTTATGTTATTAAAATATTTCAAATCTGTAGCATATGACTTTCATCTAGACAATGACTGATGGAGCTTGATTATAAAGTTTACGGGGAAGGGTTTTTAATCAATTTGATGATCATGACTGAGAACATTTCAACTGTATTCCACATCTCAGCGCAAAATCGTTCAGACCTCTTACGTAAGGGTGTCGGAATAAAATCAACGTTGTCTACCCTGTTTGAAAGCAATACTTGTGGTTAGCGATTTTCAAGGAAAATAATCGTTTAC